>JAJMBO010000066.1:26332-69487 GCA_030585065.1 Blastobotrys persicus
TTGAAAGAATATCAGATCCTGATAAAAAAAAAAAAAAAAAAAAAAAAAAGAAAAAGAAAAAACAATTCCCTGAACAAAGAAATCCTCCAAATATCTTTCGAACCAAGGCCGTGGCCTGTCTTTCTCGTTTACGGATCCACGATCTGAGCGAAACCTCATATGCATTAGCGGCTAACAGGTTGATTATGTAATCACGGCTGGCGTACGCCTCATTTCCTCTTTGTTCTGTTAAACGCCGATCGCATTGGTAATCTCGATGGGGGTTCGAGTTCGCACTCGATATCTAGAACTGTTCTCGGCAGTACAAGACGTCAAGTATATTTATGCAATTTTTCAGCAAATCGCTCTTTACTAAGTTACTGCTTTTAACCTTCAATATATGTGAAACCCATAGTCACGTGATGTGCCTTAAAAACCGCCCATCGTCATCGGGCTTTGACAAAGCGAAGTCTCGGTCTGGCGGTAAGTTCCAGATCAGGGAATGTCCCGGAGGACGATCCCTTTGCCATTCCGCCCGATGGGCGAAAGCGGAATCAGCCTCTCCAAAAAAAGAAAGAAGATTTTTTCTAAAAGGTTTCAATTGACACATTTTGTCCGTAGAATGGGAATCTGAAAGGACGATTACTACTGAAATAGACTAGTCCTACCTGAAAAGGGAATGACATGGATTGATCTGCGTAATTTTTTTCTGTGAACCTTTAGGCTTGCTTTTTTTTAAAAAAAAAACCTCGGCAGTTTCCATGCGCATGCAGTGTGAGCCGATAGATATGGATTATAGCTTTCTGCTGATTGTTGCTTATAGAAGTTCTTTGTGTATTGTTCAGTTTAGCGTGGGATACCTCGAAATGATTTAAGCAATGCAAGTGCAGTTGTTTTTTTGTAAATCATTCGTGGCATAGAACAAGGAAAGGAAAGTTGAACTTTTGAGAGGATATGAAGTTGTAGGCTTGTCAGAGTTGGCTTTATGACAGGATTTCCCGAGGCAGCGGAATGAATATATAGCGTCCCAAAAGCAAACTAGACTAGTATATTATTACTAAATCTGTATGATTTGTGAGATGCACATTTCAACCATTATGCTAAAACTGTCCCATCTGCTTACATGAGTTAGGTGTTGCCATGGCCTTATTAGACCCACAAGGCTTAATTGCACCAGCATCGAGCGCTCTTGTGTTGCAGATGGTCAGTTGTTTATTAAGGCGTTGGCTCTGTAGGGCAAAAGAGAGGAACAGATTCCACCACTATCTTTTCGTTTTAGGTTGCAAGTATTTAGATCTGTTGTGTCTCGGCGGACTAGACGTACCTGAGTTTGTATATATCTCCATACAATTGTTTCAAGAACAATAAGTAAACCATGGTGAAAACCGTTATAAAAGAGGTCTCATGCCCAAAGCAAAATGTCCTGTTTTTGTGTGAGCACGTATGCCATGGTCGAGAAAACCGCATGTGGTTTTCCGCTGGGAAGGTGTACATTGTGGTTAGCGGAAGACACATTCACTAAGCTTGGCTAATTTTAATTAGAGTAACACTAATTGCATATTCTTTGATTAAAATTAAGATATACATTGTTTTGTAGTTAATCTGCATATATGGAACAGTCAGTTAGCCCATCCTTAATAAATATATACGCTGAGACCACACGATTTTCCAGACTTAAATGGCGGCACCTCTTAATTGGAACATATAATATACAGATTTACGAATATATTTACTAATTCTATTATTTAACCATAATGGATATGGACTTAAATTTAATTTCATATATCCATTGTCGTTGGTTTATATATATATATATAGTTGTTGCTATTAATTAATATTTTTATATCCAAAGGGAATTTCGTTTGTCTCATCAAATCATACATCATATACTCTTACCATTGGATGAGTATTTGAATATGGCGCGGTAGAATAACTAGTTGTACTGGCTCAAGATATTTTAACTAGGCCGAAAGTATACTTAGTAGGACCTCCTAAGTACAGTTACTCTGATTATTAGACCATTTCTCTATGTGGACAAGAATTTCTCTATCTTGCTAATAAAAAAATTGCATCTATGAAATAGCTGTATATATCTATGAATTGTTTACTCGAGACCCTCCGTTACCTACACTTCACAACCGCAAGCCCTTACCAGAACATCATGTTTACGTAGTTCAGATCAATAGAAACATACTTGTAATATAACTCGCTTTGAAGCTTCGAGCATCATATTGCCGATGTAGCGAATACGTCCTATGGCTATAGAGAAATTCCATCTCGTGAATATTTTTCTGCCATAATTTCTCTATACAAAATCGAAACACTTTTAACCACCCAGGAAATAGCGACCACAAATACAAGACATTGATTGAAACATATATTCCAACAATCCAAAACTATAGATCTATAGATCATTTAGGACGGAATGAACCACAATGACCCCCATGTACGTGCCAAGGAGAACCCCTCACCCCTACAAATCGGCGGGTTTAAAGGAGCAAGACAATCACTGGCCACAAACAATCTGCTATTGGCCCTTGAAAAACGTTCTTTGTAGAAGATAAATCAGCGTCTCCGAAACTGGGAATGGGTCGCTTTTCCTTTTTATTTATTTATTCGAAAAGCGGGGTTGAAGCTTGGGTGCGGCTGGAAAACCCCCGTGGGGTGAACCGAGACATGACATAAATCCCCGACGCAGGGTGTCAGGGCGGGGAAGTATATAAACTAGGACAGTTTCCCAAGTCCCCGATTCCCATTCTAAATACTATGGCTGTTGAAGATGATAAGAATATAGCGGGCGTCGATGTAGACCACGTTGAGGAATTCAAAGGCGGAGATAAGGCGCTACAGGTGGTAGGTAAGGAGCGTGTTCACTTAACCGAAGAAGACAGTAAAAGGATCCGCAAAAAGACGGACAAAGTCGTATTAGTGATTCTAGTATGGGTGTACTTCCTCCAAATCCTTGACAAGTCTGTGTTAGGATATGGAGCGACATTCGGACTGCAAACCGATACCGGTCTTACTGGAAATCAGTACTCTTTGGTTGCTTCAATTGCAGCAATTGCACAACTAGCATGGCAGCCGTTCTCATCATTCCTTATCGTCAAAATACCCCATCGGATTTTGATGCCTGTGCTTTTATTTGGGTGGGGAACCGCCCAAGCCTGTATGGCCGCAAGCTATAATTTCGGCTCTCTTCTGGCTGCCCGATTCTTTCTTGGTCTATTTGAGGCAGGCTGTTTGCCGTTGTTCAGCATCATCACTAGCCAGTGGTATCGTCGAGCCGAACAGCCAATCAGAATTGCCGCCTGGTACAGTACCAACGGGATCGCTACGATTGTTGCTGCCGCACTTTCTTACGGCCTGGGCCATATTAAATCCCCTGTTTTGAAAGAATGGCAAATGTAAGTGATGACTGTGGTTCAAGAGGAAGTTGTGGGAATGGCCGCGACCAGGACCTCGTACCTAAGAACAAAGTAGAGTCGGAGTCTAACTAATTGCTGTAGCATTTTCCTGTTTGTTGGACTGGTCACTGTGGTGTCTGCACCATTTGTCTATTGGAAATACGACAATGATATTCCTTCCGCGAGATTTTTAAGCGAAGAGGAGAAACCAATGGCAGTTGAACGACTTAGAGCTAATCAAACTGGTACAGGCTCACGGGACTTCAAATTGAAACATGTCATAGAGGCATTCCTTGAACCAAAAACATACCTGTGGGTTGGGATGGCAATGCTACTGAATATTGGTGCCAGTGTCACAAATACGTTTGGCCCTTTGATTCTTAGTGGCCTCGGTTACGACAAGTACAAAACCAGTTTGTTGAATATGCCGTTCGGTGCAGTGCAGTTTATTGTTATATTAGTGGCGAGTTATCTTGCACAGAAGTGTCGACTAAAGGGCGCAATTTTGGCCTCTTTCATGCTACCAGTTATTGCGGGTCTGGCAGTACTTTATGCCGTCCCCCGTGAACAGTCGGCTCCGTTGTTGGTTGGTTATTATTTACTCGCATTCCTGTTTGGAGGAAACCCGTTGATTGTTACCTGGATCGTTGGAAACACTGCCGGAACTACCAAAAAATCAACCATAATGAGCTTTTTCAATGCGGCCAGTGCTGCTGGCAATATTGTAGGGCCATTACTTTTCGATAAAAAGGATGCCCCAGAGTATATCCCTGGACTTAAAGCTTGTTTGGGTATATTCGTCGCCATGGCGGCTGTAGTGTTGCTCCAATGGGCAAACTTGATTGTATTGAATAAACTCCAAGCAAAGAAGAGGGTTAGAAATGGGAAACCCGCTAAAATGGTTGACCATTCTATGCAGAATCAATACCATTGCATTGACGAGGAGCAGGTGGAAGGTCAAACTTCGATAGGAAACAATGCATTTTTGGATCTGACGGATCGTCAAAATGATGAGTTTGTTTATATTTATTAGGATATTTTGCGTTTATGTACTAAATTGATACTAAACGGCAATAGCATGCAGTTGAATAACTGTTATAAAAAGTACTGCGTGCGTTAGAATAGCTGTTTCACCTTTCATCAACTTTTAATTAGGACTATCTAACAGCAAATGCAACCGACAACACTAATAAGATCAATATCTAAATAAGAAACGCATCATAATTATAATTAAAAGGGGCCAAACTAAAGGTCCAGAAGTACAAAAGAATATGTGATTAACTAGCAACCGCAATGATGGCCAGGTGAAGGAGGAACGTCTCCGTCCTTATCCCAATTTGTCTTGGTTGTGCCTAAGACGAAATGGAGCTTGCCACCTTTTGTAAACACATCTTCGTGTGAAATCCAGTTTTTGTTCCATTTCTGATCGTTAACCCATAGTTCTTGAACGTACACACTTCCCCTAGTTTCATCTAGGTTTTCTGCCGTCACTAGTAACTCTCCATTTTCTAGCTGCATTTGGAAATACGAGACAAAAGGAGATGATATGAGGTATGTTGATGTTCCAGTCACTGGGTAGAGTCCGATAAGATTCCAAATGAGCCAAGATTGCATGGCGCCTGCGTCAGAGTTCCCAGGAAGTCCCATATTTGTCGGCCTGAAATACTTATGAATAAGGAAGCGAGTGGTTTCCACTGTTTTGGACTGTGCATTGGCGAAGTTGTAGAGCAAAGGAGTCAAAAAGCTTGGTTCATTGCCAATATTACCTAGAGCCCTACCTCCATAAACACCAAACATATCATCAAGTCGTTTAACGAATTGGTCCTGTCCACCCATCAATTTGACAAGGGATTTCATGTCATGTGGAACACTGAAACCATATTCAACCGGCGTGCCCTCATATTCATCGCTATCCCAATAGCATTCAAAGCACGAGAGTGGGTCATATTTCGTATAGTTAAAAGTTCCATCTGCATTTCTTGGCTGGATGAAACCTTTGTAATCATATCCTTCGGCTGTTGCATTCTCATTCCAAATATTTTTCCAGTTTCCGGAGCGTTTGAGATACTTGTTGTATTCGTCTTCTTTTCCGAGCCCTTTAGCCAAAACTGCAACCCCGTAATCGTCCATGGAGTATTCCATTGTCCTTGTGACACTTCGAGTGTAGTTTCTTGTGATATACCCGTATTTCAACCAATCAGGGAGTGCTCCCCGTCCCTCTTTTGTTGAAGAATCTGGTGCCATAAAGTCGTTATTGTTTTCTGGCTGGACTTCGGCATCCTTGACAGCTGCTTTGTATGCCTTTCCCCAATCTACAATATTTCCGCCAATTCCCTTGATAAAGGCATCTGCAAGGACAATGTCAGCATTACTTCCGCCCTGAGTCTTGCCATTTTCATTTGCTGAACGTCCATCGGGCAAGAATCCATCGTTTTCATAAATGCTCACAAGGGAAGAGGTCATCTCGGCCGCCCTCTTGGTGTTAAAAACATTGAAAAATGGCATTAGCGTTCGGAAGGTGTCCCATAGTGTATACCAATCATCATAATACGGGTTACTTTCAGATGTTTCCCATTTGGGGTTTTCCCCTGTTCGATCAGTTGGCATAAGATGGGCATTGTAAAAGGCCGAATAAAGCATCGTCGCAAGGGTAGTGTTTGATGTGTCAACATTAAATTTGCTGAAGACTTCGTTGTTCCACTTTTTCTTGGCCTCGTTTGCAACTTTCTGCACATCATATTCCTCGATTTCGTTATCGACGTGATTGCAAGCTTTTTCAGAAGAGATGAAGGAGATTCCCACCTTACTTCTCACATCAGTAGTACCCTCAGGAAACGAGAAGATGGCTCCAAGTTGTTGGTCGGTACTATTACCAGGAGAAATTGCAGATGCAGACCTCTGGTTAAACTTGTTAACTCCTGAAAAGACTAGAGAATCCTGGACGTCGTTTTGAAAACGACCACAGAAGTAAATAGTCCAGGGCTTGTGATAAGCCCATCCTCCCTCATAAGTACCATATCCAGTATACGACTTACCGTTGTCAGCGATTTGAATTGAACCATTGACGAATTTTTGCGTCCAATATGGCCTACTTGGAGCTTTCAACAAATGCGTCACGTTAACCACCACCTTTGGCTGGGTCAGGCTTGAGCCACCAGAAACAGTCGCTTTATTTAGACCGTTACCGTCGGGAAATTGGTAGTGATATATCCCAGAGTGTTCTGCAGAAGAGAATTCGACCTCAATGTTATTGTCCAAATAGGTTTTATAATACCCCACACTTCCTTGGTCTGGTCTGGAGCGACCAGCTGCAATCCCTGCAGCCAAATTAACTTCACCAAGTGCAGGCATCTGAGCAACTACTCCATATTGAGGAGCACCCCCAGTACCGCTTTCATGCATCATTGATATACCGTAAATTTGTCCATTTTGCAAGTAACCAGCGTAGGCATCGTCGGAACCCTTTAAATCAACGCCCATCTTCACCATACCGAATGGACAGCTGGGGCCAGGAAAGACATGCCCTCCACTGTCAACACCCATAAATACGTTCACATAATCATCAGCATTAATTGAACGTTTGCTGACGGTTGCAGCTTCCGCAGTTCCTAGGAGGAAAAGCAACGCACTCTTCACTGATATTCTCATATTGTACAGACAAAGTGGTACCAATGATGACGAAGTCGAAATATGATACTATATCTTACAATAAACATGCAAAGATGCCAATGTAAGAGCTTTAAATAGCTATTCTCATGTCGTTTCATATAGTCCTGTAATGTGCGAGCCAACAGATCCTAGCACATGGCCCTACATTTTACCCGATAACAGGTTCCTAGGAATTTATGTTTATCTTCAGCCATGGTTTTCACGGGGTGGGCAGGATTCATGAAAACGGGTATTGTCAATGAGACAGGAGTTTAGGTCCCTGCTTCAGTGTCATGACTAACGGCTGGGAACGCATTTGCTTCTGATCCAGATAAGCTTTCTCGCAAACTTTCTCTGTAATCTTCCTGAGGTTTCAAGTAAAAAAAAAAAAAAAAAAAAAAGATCGTCAGGCAGACATTATCATACAGTTTCGCACGGACCATTAAACGGTTTCTAATCTCGCATGTGTTCATTCTCGGCCCCTTAGCGGGCGAGACCCGGATCGACACTTATGCATAACGTCGTATACCATGATACGTCCTTGCAGTACATTCTATCTCAAAGCAGACAGGGAATAATAGAGGGCACATAGGGGTTAAATCCACGTTGTCTCTATATACACCCTTCGGTCAAGTTCTTGAAAGGATACTGCGTTCAGATGGCCAAAGCCAAGTGATAGGGGCCAATACGCTAATCTTCCGAACTAGGAAATATGTTGCCTATCCCACATTTTAATTTTAACGCTGGTCATTGGTCGACGGGGATGAGCCCAGAGCTCGTGGTGTCCGAGACTTGGCTAATTTGCTTAAATTCCATAGCGATTGATCGGCAAAGGCGATGAGGGGCCTGCAGGTTCGTTCTAGGGGCTATAGGTGGAGGAGCGGCACGAATAAGAATTTTCTTTTTTTTTTTTTTTTTTTTTTTTTTTGAATTACAATATCTACAACCATGTTGTGAGGTTCCATTTTAGACACGTTAAGCCTGCTTCAGCTTCAGAGATTAGGCTTGAAGGCTGGCGGCCCGCCGATGAGGCTTGCGATCGACGCAACGTATAAAATATGGGGCATTCAGTGCCATCGTTTTATTGACTAGACTATATGTTGGGTTATAAGTGTGTGTTATGGAACGATAATTTGAGTAGCGATCCCGTAGTTTTGCAGGTCAAATTCTTGCTCTGCGTCACGATATTTAAAAAAATGTTTCAAGTCAGGACGACCTCATATCGGGCTACGGACATATGTCCAAGAAGAGGTTTATTATGTTTAACAAAATTCCATTCTTTTGCAGTATGAATAGCTTGTCGTACCTGGCAGTTGAAAAATTGATATAGATTGGTTTGAGGGTGGAATTTGCCCTTACTACCGATCCTTTGGATTGCCAGAATGATAATAACTAGCCAGAAACCACGCTCTTACCCTATGAAAGAAGAATAACCATAGATGTACATGTCTGATTAAAAAATACTAGTAGTTTGAGTACCCTGGGACAAACAATACTATATTTTGATACAAAATCCATTAAATATCATTAAAATGCAGATTAAACCAAGTGCAAATACCAAGACCACGCCTCTCTTAAGACACAGCAATGCAGCTTGTCTATCGCCCAGTCAACGATCCCTGGCGAACGGTTTGTTCATCTCCACTTCTACTAACTTTTTGCTCTGACACGTAAGCACATTTTACTACCCAATAAATTACGACTTTATTCGCAGATCTGATTGCTATTTGACATTCTGCGAATCAAAAATGTCCCTGTTTATTCATCGAGCCGTCATGCATGCATGCATGAATGCATACAAACAAGTGCCCGTTGCCCCGGTAACGGCCGGGAGGACTTCACAGGGGTAAATAACTTGGTGTTCCACGGCAGGAGAGATCACGGATCAGATCGCTGAAAACTGGTATTATGGCTGACAATGGAGGAGACCAAAGAGGATCTCCAGAAAGGATTAGCTTCCTTTCGACCGAGGTATTATACCCTACAGCTGTGCTGACGTCGTCCTTTCTCGGGGGCTTCTACATATATCGGATGTACTTTCGCCGGATCCCAAACTCTTTAAAACTTCCAGAATACTTCTTTAAACGACGAAAAATGGTTGGAAGAGTGACCTCAGTGGGAGATGCAGACAATTTCCATTTCTACCACACACCTGGAGGGGTGTTTGCTGGTTGGGGCTGGTTAAGACACGCCCCTGTCAACAAGCGAGGTCTCGGAGACCAAACAATACACGTTCGGCTGTGCGGCATTGATGCTCCTGAGGGAGCACATTTTGGCAAGCCTGCTCAAGAATGGTCTGGTGAGGCTTTGGAATGGCTACGAGGCACATTGCTCGGAAAACGAGTAGTTTTGCTACCGCTTTCCAGAGATCAGTACCAAAGAACAGTAGGTGAGGCAGTTATATGGACCTGGTTAGGACGGCGCAATGTGAGTGCAGAAATGCTGAAGAACGGTTGGGCTGTGGTGTATGAGGGAAAGGTCGGATGCGAGTTTAATGGTAATGAAGAATGGTTCCGCAAATTGGAGGAAACCGCAAGGCGGAAGCGCCTTGGCATCTTCCAGGGCGACAAAAAGGATTTTATCTCCCCGCGGGAGTTTAAGCAAATGCATAGGTAAATGATTTTACTAATAATTTTGTTAATTTTTTTGTTTCTCTCGATTTGGTATTTTCGACTTGCAGAGTGAGGTTATAAATAAGACTTTGTCAACCTAACATCTCATGTCAATTCCCTTTCGTTTTTCGCGCTCACGGAATTCAAACATAGCCTGGACACCGACAAAAAGACAGCAGGTAGACACAAAAATATACTTCAAGCCGTCAGCAGTCATCACCATGTCATGCAGCATTTGTTTCATGCCATCCAAATGGACGCAGAATCCAATCAAGTTGGCAATCATCATCATCCAAATGTTGGCAACTGCGCCAATGGCGCAGAGATGACGATATATTGGTCGACTGCTCCACGTCTTCTTCGGGAACGCCAGGGTAGCTAGGACTTCTGGTATGATGAATATAACCACCAGCCAGCCCCAGAAAAGCAGATGCAGTTGAATGTCGTGCCAAATGGCAACAAAGGTGAACACGACGAGAGAGTTGACGATCGGCCGCTTGGATCCGCCCAGCGGGATGTAAATGTAACGCAGGACCCAGCGATTATAGCTCCTGTGCCAGGCCCTCCAGAAAGACATGGCACTGTAATTGTTATTGACGCAGCGAACCATGTTCTCTGGGGCATCAATCTCATCTAGCAATGCCCATAAGCGGAACAGTCTCCACGGAATCAACAGTTTCAGCCAAATCACGTTCAAGTTAAATAGGGCTATCATGCTGATTTGAAACGGCGAGTCGCCCTCCCACGCTCTACGCTGTGAAATTGCAACCACATATGTGTAATGGAGCAAGAACTCCATTGTAAGGAGACAGAAGACGAACCGGATGGCATACTTTTTGATGAAGCGGTGGTTAATAGTAGGAAGAGGGGTTTCGGACTGTCGAATGAAGTCATTGAACGTTAGAATTGGTCCGGCCAAGTAAAGCGGAGCATAAATAGCGTAAGCTAGATAGTTGGCAAAACTGTAGTTGTCTGCTTGCAGCGGCACTTGAATTCTCTCCCGCTCAGGGTTAGAGGAAGATGCCCGCGTCGGCTTGACCCCGTCGCGTGCTTCGAAGTAATCCACATTAAAGCTTATCATCCGTAACATGGTGAAGTTAAAGTTGACATCCCATCTTTGCATCAACCCACCATACCGTCTATCATACATTGCAAGTGACGGATCAATCATCCTCAATGGATACCCCTCTGTTAGCTCATTTAGAAACAGGATACTAATTCCAAAGATCCAGGTGAGAATGTAGGCATATCTGCGATCCTGAACTCGGGAAATCCCAAAATTGGCCACGAGGATGATCATAATCTTGATCATACCAATCCCATACAGCCCCGTAAGAAAGAAAATAGAAAACACAAGATCAAACTTTAACCTTGGAACCCCGGCCATATTTGCACACTGTCTGAGGAGCAAATGCACAATAATCACTCCCGCTAAGTATGGGAAATTATCCCGGAATCCTGCATATTGGGCATCTGAATTATCGACTAGCCGGCCAAACATCCACCCAGGCTGCAACAAATCAGAGTACTTTTCGAAATTCACATTCTTCGTACTACTGCTGTCCATAGCAGCCTTAAACATTAGCGGAACGGCAATTGCAAAGATAACCCCGTACACATAGAACTCTATACTCCGCCATCTTGCTGGGCCAGCCTTTTCCACAGTTTCTTGCCGCTTTTTCTCATCCGATGGAGCCTGTAGCCGCGAGTCAAGCACCTCCACCGACAGCAGTGAGATTGCATTGCCCAATCTCCCCATAGCGGCTTCTTATCGATCCCTGGATTGAATCTGTCGTGGCTTCAGCAAAATGCCCTGTCGCGTGTTTGTAGGCGCGTAAACCCTAACCTGATTTATTCGATTCATTTCTACGATGACCCCAGTCTCGCTGAATTAGCGAGGTTTTCTAGTCAAGGGGCCGTATTTCTTGACCGCTTTTTGTAGTGGATTAGTTGGATTCATAATTTCCTGCTCGTTTATAGTATTCTGTTTTTCTGGAATAAAAGTCATGCGAGCTAATGATTGGATGTAAAAGATAAAACAAAACTGAAAAAAGAACAAATTAAATAAGGAGAAGCAGCTGAAGAACACTCAAACACATGCAATAATCCTCCGCAAAGTGAACACGAAGGCCTGGGGCCGGCAGAAAGAGTCTCCCTGGAACCAAATTACCCCTGAGATAGGCAGATTCGATGCCGATCATCGGGCCGTTTGGGACTAATCGAAGCTTTTTTCAGAGCCCCATAGCTTTTCAAACCAAAGGACATGAGCAGCGACGACAGAAGACCTAATCCGCCAGGATGGGTTCCGCCCAGGGCTCCGTATAATCCGTACGATCCCACTGATCTGCGTCCGCCAGAAGGATATCCATCAGAATTCAAGAGCCCTGGAAAAGAGCGTTCATGGAGCATTGCACCAAAGGAGCCGTCAAATTACCGGACAGTCAAGGACACGTTGAAACGGATGCAATACACGCCTCGTCCCCTGAGCGAGCTTTATCCCGGACAGTATAAAGTCCTTCGTAGGACTCAGGGCCACCCGTTTGAAAAGGGTGTGCGTTACTCGTCAATGATACTGGGCACATCGCTCGTCATCTTTGGTGTTTTCTTTTATAGATGGAATGACGGATATGACCACGTGTTTAGTGAGCCTTATCGGTGGCAGCTGAGGATGCGCGATAAATTATTTGGCAATTTGACTGAGCAACAGAAGGAGGACCTCGAGGGTAGACAACGAGGGTTCTCAAAAACAGCCAAAATGCAGGACGAGGGAAGATACGTTTCAGTGGAAACTAAGGAAGACGAAAACACAATGCAGCGGCCTATGCGTAACCACATTATCGAGGCGGAGAGAATACGTCAGGAACGCGAAGAGGCAATTCTCCGTGCTGTGGACATTGCCGAGGAGCAGCTGAAGAAGCAACCTACTGGGGGATCTAGTAGAAAGTCAGGAGGTGGCTGGTTTGGCGTTTTTTAGCATACGCGAATTGTATATAGTACTAACGATTGAATTTTTGCGTCATCTGGCCGAGTCCATCGGCTCTCATTGTAACTGCTGCACAGGGCAATTCTTACTCTAGAATATGCAAAACGTTTTCCAATTATTTAGGATACTCACTTCAATTTTTCCTCTGGAACATCCACAAACCCATCACCCAATTATTTAGGGAAGAAAAGAATATCTATATTTCCTTCGAAATTTCGCGATCGACAAAGCGCGCACGCGTATACGTCTTTGTACCTGGACACAAGTGATAAGCACAGCCGCTGTTACTCTTCATCAACCATGGCGGTGCCGTTCCTGGGTAGACTAAGAGGTTTGGAGTGGCCGATTCTAACGTTTTCGCTGCTCTTGGTGGCGGTGGAATCAGTGCTGTCGTTCATAACCCTGTTGCTGCCGTCTCCGATAATTGGGCTCTTTGATACGCTTGCCCACGAGCTATTTTCCCTGGTTCCAGAAACGTCAAAGCTAACTGACGACCCTAAATTGAACAAGCTGGCGAAAGAGGTCTCCGATGCTTCAGGGTTTGTGGAGCTATGTAAAATATTTGGCTACCAAGCTGAAGAGCACATCGTCAAGACGTCTGACGGATTCTTGCTTGGAATTCATCGTATTGGTGGCCCGCGCGGTTCGAGCTGGCGGTCCTATACACGACAAAACCGCCCCGTAGTGTACATGCATCATGGCTTGCTGATGAACAGCGAGGTATTTGTAACCAATCTTGATCCAAAAAAGTCCATTGCGTTTGCTTTGGCAGATCTGGGCTATGACGTGTGGCTAGGGAACAACAGGGGAAACAAGTACTCCAAGAAGCATTTACACAAGGAGCCAAGCGAGAAGGATTTTTGGGATTTTTCAATGGATGACTTTGCATTGTACGACATTCCCGACACAATTGACTATATTTTGAAATACGTGCATCAGAAGGATCTCTGCTACATTGGCTTCTCCCAAGGGTCGGCTCAAGGATTTGCAGCGTTGTCGATTAATCCACAGCTAAATTCTAAAATTCGGCTGTTTATTGCACTGGCGCCGGCGATGGCCCCTCCTGGGTTGAGAAACCGCATTGTCGATACTCTTATGAAAGCTACGCCTTCTTTGATTTATCTATTTTTTGGGAAAAAGTCTATTCTGAGGTCCGCAGGGTTTTGGCAGAGCATCATGTATCCACCAGTGTTTATCAAGGTGATTGATTATGCCATTGATTTTCTCTTCAACTGGCAAAGTCGCAATATATGGTATCCACAGAAGCTCGCGTCGTATGCCCATTTGTATTCCTATACCAGCGTCAAAAGTGTGGTCCATTGGTTCCAGATAATGCGCAGCGGTCGTTTTCACATGTTTGACGATGACGTCCAGTCACCTCTGCTCTACGATCCTCGAAACTACAGGGTCGCGCCATTCCCCACTCAAAACATTATGTCTCCGGTTGTTTTAATATATGGAACTTCTGATTCCCTGGTGGATATCAATGTCATGCTTTCTGAGCTCCCTGAAGGCACTGCTCATGTTGGTGTCCCCAAACACGAGCACTTGGAGATCATCTGGGGCGACAATGTTGATAAGCTGGTCTTACCGTATGTCCAATCAGCTCTCCAGCGAGTGGTTGGTGCTCCAAATGAAAGGACGCTCACAACCAGCCATAGACTGCTTCCACCAACAGACAGGGCTCGAATAACTGAAGCCATTGAAGACACCGAGACCTACGAAGATGCCATTGACTACGAAGCCGAACAAATCATCAAGCGAAAGAAACTTGTACTTTAGTAATTTCTCCTCTTTCTAATAGAAGACATTAATTCAGAATATAATATACAGTGCCGATGGATGCATCATTCGTTTCCCGTTTTTCAGAACAAAACAAGTGACTAGGAGAAGAATTACAGTATATCTAAGCAACAATTAGCTTTCTACAGCCATAGAAATGACTATTACTCATAGTAAGTAGACGAAGAGAAGAAAAAAGGAGGAGCCCTCGGTTATATAATGATTCTTGGAGCGCGCATGGACGCGTTCCTTACTGTAGGGACAAAATCATGGCAGAGACATTTCCTCGCCTTAATCACCAACAAAGTAGCGGCTGAGGATGTTTCTTTGCAAGTCTTTACAGCCTGCGTGCGTGCAGACTGAAGATGGCGGGATACTCGGTCTTGGACAGGTCCACCAAAGCTTGCTGACCTTCATGCCCAATGTGAGAGTGCTGGTCGATATGGGCTGGAATAGCGATCTGACTATGGATTTGGAATATTTGAAAAAGTAAGAATTGCTCGAGTAAATATCTTGGATTATGCGACAGAGTGTCTGGTTTTGCTTTGCATTGTTTACCTGTCCTTTGCCAACCTGCCATGTTGTTTTAACAGCTTCGCAAGGTGCAAGTATGGGAAGCATCTACTTTTATAGTAGAGGCTCTCATACCCTTCGTCCGCGGAAAATCTGAGCGGATTAGTATCCAAATACATCTCACAAAAGTCGCGGAAACTCTCAGTACTCTTATCCTGAGCTGGTCTCCACTAGACTAAAGATCACGATTACTAACGTTTTCTAGGGAATTGGCTACTGTGGACCTGATCTTGTTAACGCATCCGACTGTAGCTCATCTGGGTGCCTATGCCTATTTATATAAAACGTCACCGGAACTCTTTGTAAATGTTCCAATTTATGCAACCCTTCCAGTCATCAACATGGGAAGAATGGCAACATTGGATAGTTATAGATCCGCAGGGATACTGGGACCGTTGTTGGATAGTCAAATTACAGTCAATGATGTTGAAGAGGCGTTTGACAAAATCCATTCCTTGAAATATTCCCAACCGTTCACATTGGGTGGAAAATTAGAAGGAATTACAATTACCGCTTTTAATGCAGGACACACGTTGGGTGGCACGATCTGGAGGATTCAGAAAGATCATGAAAGTATAGTTTATGCCGATGAGTGGAATCATGCCAAAGACAGCCATTTAAACGGTGCATTTTTGCAGAATGGGAACTTCATCGAAGCCCTGAGTCGCCCAACTGCTTTGATTTGTGGATCGAAAGTTAGCGAGCCATTCAAGGATCGTAAAGAAGCGCTTTATAAGGACATTAAGCAAGCCATTTCCAAAGGAGGAACGGTGCTGATCCCAACTTCCAGCGGAGGTCGAGTTTTAGAGCTTTGTCATATTTTAGAAGCGTACTGGCGGAAAAACAAAATATCCATCCCCTTGCTTTACTACTCGCACGTTGGAAACCGAACCATGTCGTACGCATCTTCAATGTTGGAATGGATGAGCTCGGCAATTATCGACGAATGGCAAGTCCAAAATAACTCTCCGTTTGATACTAAACATCTCAAGGTTATTACCGACTTGGGAGAACTGCAGAAAATGGATGGTCCTAAAGTTGTGCTGGCGTCTGGTGAAGCATTGGAAGTAGGGTTTGCAAGATCGATCTTCTCCTCTGTCTGTGATAGCGATACATCCACAATCATTTTGACGGAACGGCCAGGATATGGCACACTAGGGGATATGATCTACACACTGTGGAAGAACGAACGAGGAAAGGACAGCAGTGATCCATGTAACCTTCAGCTGACAACCAAGCTTTCTCTGTCGTACAACGTGGAGCAACCGTTGGAAGGTGAGGAGTTGCACGAATTCAACGAAATGGTTCAAATGGAAAAAGAAAAACAAAATCAAGAAGAAAAGCAAGCGTTGATGGAACTTCGAAGCAAGAACATCTTGGAGCAAGAACAAGATGAAGATGAGTCGTCAGATGAATCCGGTGATGAAGGCGATTTATCAGAGAAAATGGACTTGGAAGTTTTAATATATAAGGATAATGTGTATGACTATGATGTTCGCGGTTCTGCAGGGAAGAACCGCATGTTCCCTTTTATTAACAAAAGACGACGTGTTGATGATTATGGAGAGGTGATTAAGGTTCAGGATTTCATCAGAGCAAATGAACAGGCAGATGGTGGAGATGCGGCAAAGAAGGAATCCGCGACCAAAATTGGAGAAACGAAGAAGTGGACTCAGGAAGACTATGGAGGAGAGACTCAAAAATTGGATCGAACTTCTGAAAAGGCGTCACCGGTCAAAATTGTCGATACTGAAGCTGAGCTCAAGGTGCTCTGTTGTGTAGACTTTATTGATTTTGAAGGCTTGGTCACAGAAAGATCCATGGGCATGCTTATCCCTCAAATTCGACCCAAAAAGCTGATCATGCTTCCTGGAGATAGCGGTATGTCTGTTAGCGAGGACTTCTATAAAGGCTTGGCGCAAGATGAAGGAATTGAAGAAGTCATTAGGGCTCCACCAAACCAGGTTGTCAAGGGCAGTATCAACTCGTATCCATTTTCTGTGCATGTGGCCCCTGAATTAGAGGGTCTCCTCAAATGGCAAAAGATTCTCGGAGATTACTCTGTGGCTCATATCACTGGAAAGCTTGTTTTTGACCAAGAGGACGAAAATGCTCAAGAAGCAGAGCAACAACCAGCCATTAAGTCGGAAAACGAGGAAAAGGATGCTGACGGAGATGTTGCCATTAAAATGGAGGAAACTGGAGACGATACCACTAACGAGTCGGAGCTGGCGAAAGAATATGTCCATCTGAGTAAGAAAATTAAGATTATGCCCCTGGAGACTGCCAAGGAGCTGGCTGCTGCGCCGCGATCTAACCCTCTACTGGTGGGCGATATCAAGCTGGCTGAACTCAAAAAGAAGCTCGTTGCTCAGGGACACAAGGCAGAGTTTGGAGCTGAAGGTATTCTTGTTTGCGACGACAAAGTTGCTGTGAGGAAGATTGGTGAGGGTCGTCTTAGCATTGAAGGTGGTGTTAGCTCAGAGTTTTATGAGACCAAAAGTGTTGTTCGCAATCTTCTTGCGACCGTTTAATTCAGTGTTACATTTTACTTCCTCTAATTCCTACGGATGCTAGAAGAGTGGATGTCATTTGTCTTTTTTTTTTATTATTATTCTTTTTGTTTAAAAAAAAGAAAAAAATTTGAATGGTCGCCAAAGCTAATGCAAATCACATCCTTTCCTCTCTCCTGAACGCAATATTCCCGCATATCTCGCTCAATTTTGCACTTAATAAACGAACTAAGTTATAGCGGTCAAGTATTAATCGGATACTAATTAAATAAAAGATTGACAAACCTGCGCTCAGGGCCGCAATTGTACGTTCTTCAGCTATTTAAATGTGCGAGTTTGGCAGTACATGTAGAGTAATAAACACTTCTCTTCACATTTTGCCATGGTCACCATCAAGAAAATTCTTCTGTCAACTCTAGCATTGACCGTTCCAGCAGCCAATGCTGCCTCTAGACAGTCTTCCAGTTCGAAGGGAAGTGACTTTTACCTTGGCCAGGCTTCAGCCCTAGTCGTTAACTTCTTTGCCAGTGCTAGAGCAGATGGAGTTCCCGAAGACCGTGCTTCATCGGAGGCTGGCCATGTATTTACAGAAGTTTGGAGCTTTCCTGAATTTCAGAAGATTGCCAGTGAAGTTGTCGAGGCAGTGCCGAAGGGCATTGATAAGAACCAAATCAAGAAGTTTGTTGAAGAGGCTGACAAGGCCTTCACCGAGTTTAGCAACGGCCCCAAATATGCTCCATTGACATCATATGTCAAGAGCGTTAGTAAGGACTTTGATACAAGCAAGATGATCTCCATGGGCAAGAGCATAGTTGCTCCATACACTGAAAAGGCGAAGCCCAAAATCTCTTCTTTCTTCGCCGACCCTGAAGGCAAACAAATTTATTCCACTGTTTACAACCTTGGCAAGCACATTGCTTCAGACTTTGGTTACTCGGAACTATACAAGTCCGCTCCTCCACCTTAAGTTCGTTCTTCACAGGCTATATCTTAATCTTCATTTCTATTTTCCCTTCTTGCGTTTATAGCCGATAAAGTATTTGATTTAAATATACTCCTTTCCTTCTTTAGTGATTTCTCTCTTAAACGATGGCTAGTCTACAGGCCGGAACCAGACAAGAGAACAGCGCTTTGTCAATTTCAGATACATTTACAGAAAACAATTCTACTTCTACTGAACGACCAAAAGAACCCCCCGGAGACAGTGTGATCGGCAATCGATCATCCAGGGATTCTTGCGGCTTGCTAAGCCGCTTAAGCCATTCACAAAGGAAAGCGTCTGGTTCCCGGACAAGCGATACTGAAAGAACATAGCAGCATGGCAGAACAGGTAAACAGCTTGACATCTAAGAAGGTCTACCTATTACTGTATAACGGTATATCCGCTCTATTATGGTTGCGTGTCTTTGTCACTGTGCTTACAACGCCGGTAAGGGAAGCGTACCCTGTGCTGGAATGCTGGACTAGATGGACTCAGACCATTGCCGTTCTCGAAGTTTTGCACGCTGCAATTGGTAAGTCCTCCAATGGTTGCTAAGGCTCCTTCTCTCTGTGGTAGTTACTCGATACGTTTGTGGAGATACTGCTACAGCTCTGAGTTCCTCGGGTTATGACGAGCAATACTTGTAAAGGAATTGCCCTTGCTGGTTGAGTTACTGAAGGAAGTCTTCGAAGGCCGAAGAATAGGATACAACGGGGAAAGAGTATAGGTTGAATTGGTACTAATATTTCTAGGAATAACAAGGGCCCCAGTTTTCACGACATTTCTGCAAACGTTTGGACGCTGTGTACAAGTTTGGGTTATCGACTATGGATTTCCTCAAGTAGTCAGTGGTTCCTTTGCATACTCCAGCATGTTGGCAGTCTGGTCATTTGCAGATATAGTGAGATTCACCTATTTTGTGGTTTCATTTTGTAATATGGCGGTTCCAAGGGCACTTATATGGCTGAGGTAAGATCATTCCTATACTTCAAAACGATGTTTAAAAAAAAAAAAATGGAAAAACTAATTCATCAGATATACTGTTTTCATCGCCCTGTATCCTGTGGGCATTGGTTCAGAATGCTGGCTGATCTACGGCGCGTCAAAAGTAACAGATAATTCGGCACTGGTTGGGCTCTTTTATTTCTTCATTTTTCTTTACATCCCCGGTAAGCAGTACATGAGGTGTGTTTGGTTAAGAAAGCTAACAGGAAGTAACAGGGACCCCAGTAATGTATTCGCATTTGCTCAAACAACGTCGTCGCGTTCTTGGTTAGTTATATAGCTCTAACTACCCTGGCTAATGCAAAGAGAGATGGATAAAACAGAAAGTTCATTCAGTCGTTTATAAACAAGTCATTATACAATTTGGGCTTTAAACTTGGTCCTATCAAAGTTGATGATGACACCAACAGATCCATATACCCCCACAGCAGCATAAATATCACTCTCTCCAATGAGTCCACGCACACCACCATCTCTAAAACCTCTGTATGGATCGGTGCCGGCGGTATTCATATCCTGAACTAAACTCCACTCATTCTCAAAAATACCATTCCGAGTCAATAGGGCAACCTGTCTCTGGTAGTCAATTCCTATGCCAATCGTTTCGCCCTCTTGGAACGGGCGGACAAAGTCCTTTCCCGAAAGAGAGTCATTCACATAGCGGCGACCGTCATCAGAATGCACAGCTAACGAACCACGATGCCAGCCTGGTAATCTGAACGGCGGGTAGGGCAAACATGTGAACCCAATGGCAATTGCCGCTTGTTCAGGATGCGGCAAGTAGGTGATTGTCACCTCAAAGTAGATCCTAGCATTGCGCAGACTGCGGGGTGCATAGAACGGCTTATCACTCACAAAAATGCAATCTTTAGTGTCCTTCTTGGATCGGATATACACAGTTTTATCTTTGCGGTCATTCTGAAAGTCTCCCTTGAACCGTTTCCAAGTTGTCAGTTTGGAGTTCTTGGGTACCGTCATTGCTGGTGGAGCGACAAGAGTGTACTCGTCTGCAGTAGCTCGTTCCAGATCCTCCACAGACATGCTCAGCGGCGGCAACAGAGAATGCTGGCTACAAAAGATTTCGCCCTTGTCTCTTTCATCGTCTGGGGCATTGGAATACAGTGCATCGAAATGGCTTCCAGATGGTGGAGGATAATTCGGAGGCTGGAACTGGCTTCCAGACGGTGGAGGATGGTCTGGAGGCTGGAAACGGCCTGCAGATGGTGGAGGATGGTCTGGAGGCTGGAAATTGCCAACAGACGGTGGAGGGTGGTCTGGAGGCTGAAAGGCAGCTGCGCTGGTCTCGCCAGCTCTGGGCTCTAAAGTGTATCCAGGAGGCGGTTCCTGCGGGGGCTGAGCTACTTCTGCGGCAGCTTCTTGGGCCTTAGAGCTATGATTCTTTTTAAATAGCCCCATCGTGTTGGAAAAGAATGAGCAGAAGCCCTTTCCAGCTTCGCCTCAACCTATATATGGGCCCAGTTCTCCGCTCGCGCCTTGCCGCGCCACTTCTATTTTCGCGCAATGACTCGGATTATTAAAGATTACCGTTATGCATGTCTTAACGGATCTTGGGCCGTTAAGTGCTTGTTTTGTGGTTAGGATTCCTATGAAATACTCTGGCTTCTTTGTAAGTTTGTCAATTCTCTAGTCTATTCGTCTTTCATCGGTATTATCTGATTCCAAGGATGTGGGTCGCTTTCATAGACGAAAGCCTGGTGGCCCGCCAACTTTGGATTCAACGAGGAAAGCGAGTAATCGATTCATTGGGGCGATTATATGGAGTCTGTTGCTCTATGAAACGACGGTAGCTGTCGTAGCTCCGGTGCGCATCTTTCGCTCGGAAGATTGTTCCGAAGTTTAGACATTTCAAATAATTGGCCGACTACTTCTTTGTTTTTTCAGCTTCCTTCTGCACGTCTTCTGTACCCTGATAAGGAGGACAGTGGCAAAGCATAGTTGTCCTTCCAGTTGTATAAAACAGCATTAATTTTCGTATCATGTATAAAGCAATTTGTAGTTTCCATGTCCCACAGATCGTAGAATGAAGTGATGTCTGCTCATAATTCAAAGTAGCTGCTAAATAGAGCGATCTGTTGAGTCCATTGGCGACAAAGTTGATGAAATCAGTAACACAGGGGAAATGAGCTCGCTGCGCTAGCCTCTGTACAGCGCGAAGACGAGTGATAAGCAGAAACAGCTCCTGAGGCAACTTTCAAGTATGGCTACAGGCGGTTGGTGGTTGGAAATTGTCATGCTTTTGGTACTATCAAGAATGTTGAATCTCGTAGTGTGTTACTGGTGGTTCTTCTATTTCTGGGTCGCATCTGTGGTTATATTTGACGTGGTGATAATTCTGGACACACCAGGGTAGTAGTAATCCTTGAAGCTTTAAATCAATGGTGACGATGGCTTTGCTTGCACAAGGGATTTCGTAGGGATCAGGAATGTTTAGTATCTGCCATTGCTAACTTTCGTCCTACTTTCATAATGGGAGGGGAGCTATTGGGTCTATGGAGTAACAGTTTAATTAATGGTCAAAGCCCTGTTCTTCAAACAGGATTCTCTTGGGCTACTCGATCGAGTATTAGGTCCCATGGTTCTAATGTCCAACGACGCTAATTGTTCACACTCTCACATTAATAAGTCTCCTCCCTTAGATTGGCTATATCTCGTTTCAGGCTTACCATTTATCTTTACGGTGTTCTTTTATCCTCTATGTACCATATCCTAATTGAGAACTTTGTGAAGAGTGTTTGCAGGTAGAAACTTGTCAAATGAAATGGCTTGTTTATCAAACTAATTTCATTGCAGAAATTTTGGCCAAGTACACATTGATTGAATATGTATGTGGGAACCCTATGGTTTGCGTGATTGTTACTGATAATCATGCTGGGCTATTTGCTTTGCAGTCTTGTACTTTGTCTTCGGGCATAATCCAAGCAGTTTGTGCTATCTAGCAGAAATATGTTGAATGCGTCATTATTCGCGTGTCGCTTTGTCCTTCTCTAGCCGCTACTTGCAATTTCAAGACGATTCGTCAAACTCAATGGTGCTTCGTACAAAATATAGACCTTCTGGTGTACAACTGTTTGACCTCGCGTAGCACAAATATGACCTGTTGCTGGTTAGTCCAAAATATATATGCCAAATACGAGCCACAGCAAATCGTGTAAGAATCGACTAAGCCTCTGTGAGAAGCTGCGGATCCAACCAAACACGGCCATTAGGTGCCAACTGTGACTGCGGATCGACGATCCCAGGAGGTTCAAACTCGTCTGGCTGTTGTGAGAAGGGCATGATGATAAGTGCACCTGAAGAACTGTCATGCAGCTGGTCCAGATGCATACGGGATGGAGATATCCATGTAGATGCGTAGATCACTGGCTCGTACGGATGCCACACAGCTTCTTTCACCATGTTAACATTGATGGCATTCAGCATGTACGCCTCGGGGCTGTCGATGGAGAAGGCCCCCAGAACATGCTGCTCATGTGTGTCCTTTATTTCATAAGACTTTGAGATCTTTGACGTAGGCCGCATACGCCGTATTAACGTACCGTCAAGTTTCCATATATACACACAGCCGTCTGACGAACCCGAGGTGATGTATTGTTGGCCAGTGGAATGCGGAGGAGAAAAGTGGCATCGAATTAGACTCTGGTGGACAACATGGCCAAAATACGTCATTAAAGAGCCGTCTTCAGACAAGTTTGTAGCCCGGGGCCCAGGATATCGATAAAGTCGGTAATCGTACACAGTGGACGTGCGCATAGGGTTGTGAGTATCAATCTCTCCCTTTGACGAAATCCCCTGTCTGATGTCCCATAGCTTTATCGATTGGTCCTTACAGTTGGATATTACATGTCTTCCATCGTCTCTAACGTCTATGCTAGTAATACCCTCTGTATGGCCCAAGAACCCGCCAACACAGTTCTGAGCTCGCACGTCCCATACACGAAGCTTACAGTCATCTCCACCGGACACCACTACATCAGGCGATAGCATCCCTAGGCCATTCACGTCCCCGGCATGGGACCCAACCCCAGATGCGATCCCTGTGTGGCAGTCTACAGAACGAACCCAATGGGCACCTGTTCCAGCATATAAAGTGTGTCCCCGAGGAGAGCCCTTTAGACAGTATACGGGCTCCCGTTGGCGGAACGAACGACGACTGCCCCGTGGGGTCACAGAAAGCTTGTGTCCAGTCTCTGGATCCGAGTGATCTCGATAAATGGTGACATCCGGGGTCAACGAGCAAAACGCTACCCATGACTCGTCGGACGCCATCTCACAGTCTGTCAAGGTCCATGTCTCTGATCCCAGAAAGTCGTGGGCCATTTGAAACTTTGGCTCATGCACATTTCTCGTGTCATACATATGCAAATTGAATCCTTGAGAGATGTTAAAAAACTGTGACCCCGTGGAGCTGAATTTGCCTCCATATATTCCATTCTCATAGAACTTGGCACCGGAGCATGGATCGTTCGGCACACACAAACACTGCAACCATTTCCCTCCAAAAAGTTCATCTTCAGAACTAACTGCGCCAAACCGGCTCTTCATTTCTTTGTGAGCCCATGCGTGATATCTTTTTTGCTTCGTGTCAGTCAAAGAATTGGCCATTTTACAGCCCAACGGGCCAAAGTCACCGCCCATCATGCACTTCAACATGTGTTGTCTTTGGCGCAACGCTGTCGACAGAAGCGTTTTCTTCGTCTTGCTGTACCCCTGTTGATTCGATACTTCGGCATTGTACAAATCGTCCTCTTCGTCTGAAATGTAGTCCAGCTCCCCGTCGGATATCAGGTCCACAGCCTCCCCGTTAAACGTCAGCTCGTACACGTCCTCATCATAATCCATCCCATCTACAGGAGGCACGTAGTCTTCGTCGTCGTCGCTCTCCACCTCCCATGGATTGGCCCAGTCGTCCCCGTTCATGCTTCCGTCCGCTATCTACGTCCTGCCTTATCAAGGGCTCTCCCATCATCCCCAAAGAGCATCGTCCACCGGTCGGGTCACGTGACCAGGACGAGTTTTGAAAATTCCCCTTGAAAGCGTACGGAAACTGGTTAGAATATATAAGGGGACGATAGACGTCTTTACTTGAGGCCAATGCTACTTCCGGGCGTGTGTGGGGCCCGTGGCCCGGGGGTTCGTGTGACAGAAACTCTATAAGATTAGAGAGCATATTTCTCTCCTACAAACTGTACAGTAGAACCTTTGGTCTTGCGCACCCAGTCATGTACTTCATCAACAAGAGCAGGCGGGCCGCAACTGACCACCCAGTTAGATTCCAGTGGCCCGTTGAAAAAGCCTTCGGTGACGAGCGAGAAGTCGGGTCGACCATGGTGGAGCGATTGCAGCTCGTCATTGTCGTCGTCAAGCATGAGGTCGTCAATTTCATAGTCGTCGTCGTCCAGAACAAAGTCGATATCATCTGCTTCGCTGTATTTGGACATGGGCGAATGACCTGTTATGTAGACAGACACGTCTTTAATCTCCGACAACTTCAAAGCCTGAAGGGCTGGATAGTCTGAGCGGTCTCTAATGATCCAAATTAGCTTTACAGTGTCACCGTCGCTTGACAGCTGTCGAGCAATCGGAGCGGCGAAAGAAAGACCAGTTCCGCCTGCAATGATGACGACGTTTTTGTGCTTCGTTTGGTCTTTCCTAAAGATAGACTGCGAAGTTTTAGATGAAAACGGCCCAGTCAGCATAAACTGCTCACTGCCCGACTCAAAGAGTTTGCCTTGGCGAAGCAGCAGCCTGACTTCGTCATCCGACGGGAGAGATGCAATGGTAAACGGATGTGTTGGGTTGATCCAGTGCTTTGGATTCCAAAGATACCCGGCAGCGAGTCTGATATGAGATCCAATGTCGAAATAATCGGGCATTACTGCTCGAGGCAGAGTAATGCACAGGAGGCCCGAGGAGATATGCTCGATCGACAGATATACTCTTTGGGACGTGAACACTCTATAAAACACTTGGCCAATGAGGATGAATGCACACCAGCTTAATAGCATGAGCACCCCCGGACGTGCGTGAATGGCGCCCAGCACCAAACAAACAATCGACAGTGGATAATGGACCCCGTAAAACAGCCGATAAGCTCTTCGTCTAATTGGCCGCAGCGACGTTACACCAATCACCAAAAACCCGATGAGCACAACTACGCCCAACAGATTGAGCACTTTGAAGACTTTGTGGAACTTTCCTTCCCGGAGAAAGTAGGCTAGATAACAAGCTCCATGCAGTCCAGCGACTACAACAACAGTTCTGGACACCCATTTATGCAGAAACAGCAGATTGATGTAATAAGTATTGGGCAACGGCGATGGCCTCAAACTAAGGAAAAACGTCAGCGGCAGCAGCCCGTAACACACACGGCCAGCCCTTTTGGCAAACAGATTCAATGCCTCAGTGGACCCATGAGCAAACAAAAACAGGCAGATGAACACTACCCATACACTGGAAACCACCCAAATGTTCAACGGCAGCCACTTTCTTCTAGCTTTGGTCCCGACCGAGTTTCTCACCGCCAGAGCCAGCATTCCCCCTATTGTACAGAGAAACAAGGCATATCCAACTTTCACGTTGGCGCCGTGATGATGCCCTTCATGCCGAACCTCCAAGTGTGCCATCCCCGGCCATGAATAACCTAGAGAATAGAGAATAGTATATAATCTGGACTGTAGGAGGAGGGATGATCCGGTTTCTGCTTCTTCCGATCGGTCCGCCCGGTGGCAGGAGAGGCATGCATGCATGCATGCGAAGGGGTGGCTGTGTGCACTAGCCACAGCAGCGAAGGGTGTGGTTGGCAAAATCGGCTATAGTACAATAAATACAGGTTACTTGAGACACTTGAGGAGGCCGAGCTGTACTTGGACGTCAGAAGACTCAGCCAGGGACTTGAGAAGCTGATTTCTCAGAGCTTCTTCGTTTTCGAGCCTGGACTTTTCTGCCTGGAGTCTCAGTCTGTGCACCTCGGCCTCGCGCTCCATACGTTCTATTTCCAGCTGCTGGCGGCGCAATTCGAGCTCGTTGCGAGCCTTCTCCATCTCATGACGCTCCCGCTGGAGTATAAATGCAGCCCTTTGACGGTTGATGTTGCTGTCGTCCAAATCCACGGGCGGACGTCGTTTTCGACTGGCCCGAGTTATCGTCCGGGTTTCGACTGGTTCGGCGTACGAAATGTCCTCGTCCTCGTCTTCGTCGTCCTCTTGGTCAGAGCTTTTCTCGGGCTCCAGGTCCGAGAGAGTAAAGTTATCGCGACGCTCCATCAGATTCTTGAACTCGGAATACCCCGTAAAGTAATCTTCGCAGGTCTGGAGAGAGTAGTTGTGTTCTCTGGCCTCTTTAGCGAGCGCCAGGAACTTGGTGCGCATGTCCATGAGCTTGTTTCGCAAGGTCATGCCGCTGCGCTCAGTGCCCAGCTCGCGCATCAAGTGCAAGGAAAGCTCTTCTGTGCTTTTTGTCCGACGCGTGCCATTATAGAAGGCATCAAAGTTGTCCCCTTCGTCCAGCCAATCGATCAGGGCCCGGGTCTCCTCGTCGGAGAATCTCTGGACCTGCTTGCGCTTGTTCTTAGCTCCTCGCTTGGCCGCCTGCGGCTTTGAAGTGGCTGCTGGCGGCCTGACCGAGGGAATGAAGTCATTTTCTTCATCCGATGGGTCGTCCATCTGAAATGCCGCCGGAAGCACGTTTTCCTCGGACGCTTCGTCATGTTAGTACTGGACGGGAAACAGTGCGTTTTTTCTTTTTTTTTTTTTTTTTTACTCACCTTGAACGGCAGAAGCCAGCTCAGGCTGTTGCTCTACCAGGCTGTTAGTATTCGACGTAAGGGGCTTGTTATAGCCGAGCATACCTGTGGCAGGAGTAGAAGGATCCTCGAGGGACATGTCTTGGTTGGCCTCAGACTCGGAACCCGCGACCTCAGCACGAATGGATTTATGAATAGCCATTGGAACGCTCTCGTCTGTTTCTGTATTCGTGACACTCGGGCCTCGTAACGCTCTTTCCTCTGCTGCCATTGTACGCTCCGCCAGCTGGGACTCGTCAAGTCTATAAACGTGTGCGCGTTGCACGGCTGGGCGCGTCCGGACCGAGGATAGGGCATTTGTATTAATCAGGGCATTTATATATTATTGGATTCAATAGCTTTAGTAGTACTTGGACAGAAGGGCACAGGAAGATGGTCAGGTCGTTTTGGGATCCGTCTGTTGGGAATCGCTTTTGTCAAGATCAACGGGACCGACCTTGTGGCCCGTGATGGCGGCATTGAACGCCTGCCAATCCTGGCTGGCGTTGCTGTGGCCATGTTCATTAGAGCTCTGGTGCTGCTGCGGCGAACTGTGGTTTGCAGGATCGGCCTTGTAGGAAGCGAGCAGTTGGGTCGTCTCCGTGGTCGAGGCCTCGTTCGTGTGTGGTTCCATGGCCTTTGAGGATCGATGTCCGGACATTACAGAAGGCAATGGCCTTTTATGAGCCCAGTGGTTGCTGGTGATCAAACCTAACTACTGGCTTAAGCTCGCGATCAACCTAACTACTGGCTTACGCTCGCGAGCAACCTAACTACTGGCTTACGCTCGCGATCAACCTAACTACTGGCTTACGCTCGCGAGCAAACTTAACTCTACGGGCAGATGAATGCGACAAGGTACAAAACAGATAAATTGCATACATGACAAATGCTAGTTTTCGTCCTTGACAAGGCCGAGCTGCGAGACGTCGAACTTCTTGAAACGAGCAACCTCAAAGTCTGGGTTTTCCGCCTTGTTTCGGCTCAGCTGCTCGTTGATCTTCTGCTGGCGAGCCTGCTCCTTTCGATGGTGAAGACACTCCTGGTAGTCCTCGGCCATGGGCTTGCAGGCCTTGGTGTCGGTCGTTCGCTTCGACGAGTAGCACTCGACAAACTGCTGCCATTCTGGATCCGCTGTTAGCTCAAATTCGGCTCTTGTCGCTTTTCCAAACAAAACCTACCTGGAAAGCAGCGGGCCATGCCCCCATTAATACCGTAGCCGGGCATCTTTACTCTTCTGCTGTGTTATTCTATGAAAAGTTGTGATGTCCAATGGCCATCTCGTTGGGACCAATATTTCCTCGTCGCTTATTGGCCACCACCAACCCTTAGGTGTCCTTCCTTTTCTACTATTCTTTCCTCAACTCATAATACATTACAGTAATTCAGAACAAGCCTAAGCCCACCAAACACAAGTCCTAATCCACCGTCCCCCCCCTGTCTCGTCGGGCGCCCAAATTCAACGTCAGCCTCCGCCCCCCGCCCCCAGGACGGCCGGCGCCGGGGCGCCGTTGGGACCAAAGCCGGCGGCTGATTGGTTGGGAGAATTTTACCCAAAAGAAGGCGCGGAGGAAGAGTTTTGACAGCTCATTATTAACATCAAAAGGAGAATATAGTACTAACCGGATAACTAACACGACGACGACGACGATGGACGGACGATGGAACGTGGACGACAGCCGGATGGCCAACCTGATAAACCTGCCGACAGCTGTCAGTGGCACGTTGACGCCAGAGCAGCTGGAGGCACATGCGTTGAGCCTGCGCATTGAGGAAATCACCAACAAGCTCCGTCTCAACGACGTGGTGCCGCTACGACCAAGATCTCCGTCTCCGCCGCCACAGTATGACGCGCAGGGCAAGCGAGTAAACACCCGCGAGGTTCGCTACCGCCAAAAGCTCGAGGACGAACGCCACCGACTCGTGGAGAAGGCGTTTCGCACGATTCCGAACTTCAAGCCTCCCGCAGACTACAAACGGCCTCAGCGCACCCAGGAGAAGATCTATATCCCCGTCAATGACTACCCAGAGATCAACTTCATCGGCCTCCTCATCGGCCCCCGTGGAAAGACGCTCAAGCAGATGGAGACCGAGTCGGGCGCCAAAATCGCCATCCGCGGGCGCGGTTCGGTAAAGGAGGGCAAGGGTCGGCATGCCGACTCGTCGGCCTACCAGCACAACAACCTCGACGAAGACCTCCATTGCCTCATCATCTCCGACTCGGACGACAAGATCCAGAAGGCCATCGAGCTCGTCAACCGCGTGATCGAAACCGCCGCCAGCATCCCCGAGGGCCAGAACGAGCTCAAGCGCGGCCAGCTCCGCGAGCTTGCCGCCCTAAACGGCACCCTCCGCGACGACGAGGGCCAGCCCTGCCAGAATTGTGGCGAGGTCGGCCACAGAAAGTACGATTGCCCCAGCAGACGCAACTTTGCTGCAAACATTGTCTGCCGTATCTGTGGAAACCAGGGCCACTTTGCACGTGACTGCAAGGACCGCCATTCTGCCAGGCAAAATAACCACAACCACAACAACAATCACCATGCTGCACCGCCACACCACCACCACCATGTGGGTGCTTCGGCTGCTGACCGCGAGTACGAACAGTTGATGAGCGAGCTGGGTGCCGGTCACCAACAACAGCAACAACAACAACACCATCATCAGCAACAGCTTCCTCCGCCCACACACCAACAGTTACCCATTGGCGCCGCTCCGTGGCAGCAACCGTGGAACACTAACAACAATAGCAACAATACAGCACCTATGATGACGACGACTAACCACAATTTGCCAGTTACCGCTGGTCCCGCTACTACTACTACTAATCGAGGTTTCCCTAATGCCATCACTGGCGGTGCTCAGCCGGCTCCGATTGGTACAATGCCTACACCTATTGGTCCTCCTGGCGCCAGCATGAAGAACATGCCTCAGCCACCGCAACCGCCACAACAGTCCCGTCTCCCGCCGGGCATTGCTTCTCTGACGAGCGGAGTTTCCACCACTGGTGCGCCGTCTGCTGGACCTCCCGGTGTATTGAACCCCATCGGACCCCCGGGCTTGGCCCCTCCGCCGGGGCTTGCCCCTGGCTCCATGCCTCCACCGCCACCGCCACCTTCGGCCGCCCATCAGCCACCACCGCCGCCACCGCCACCAGGTACCGTCGGCCAGCCGTCGGGTGAGCAGAATAATTAACAGGGGAACAAAAGTCTAACTACTAATGGTATCTAACTCACATATAAACTATATTCTCTTTACATTTACCTTTGCACGTAGTTTTCTGATTTTACCACAACGATGCATTGTCCGCAACTTGGAGTTTGCATTATCTTTCAAGTACAATAAATTATTACGTCGAGTTAGTAGCTGCCTTCTGTTGCTTCCATCTCTTTGCATTCTCCAGCAGTTTGGAGTACGACTTGTCCTGCTCGTCGGTTGGGAAGATGTAATCGACATACTCCTCCACAGTGTTGTCGTCCAACTTGCGTCGTTTCTTCACCATCGACGGTTTCATAGCCTGGACTTTGTGTATCGCTTCCTCGGTGCCATATGCTTCCTCGAATTGGAGCCACGAGCTGTGGAGCACAACCCGATCTTCCTTTGACGCGCCGTCACGCTTGAGCTTGTCCCACGCTCGTTCATACACTCGACGTGCATTTGCTCGGGCATCTTCGGTAGGTTCGTGCTCTTGTTCATCGTCTTCATCCTCGTTCTCTGGAATAGAAAGCTCAAACGTGGCATAGGATATCCACACCTTGACATGGTTTGCCCGTTCCAAAAGCGTCTCAAAGAGATTGCGGGCGTTGTGATAATTGCCCTCCTCAGCTTCAAACTCAATGTACCGCTTCCAAACAAGCTCGGGCATGTCCATGCCATGCTCATCCGCCTGTTGGATGGCTAGTTCGTAGATTCCTCGTGCACGGTCTTCGTCTCCCAGATCTTGCTCGAGGTTGGCGTATTCGATCCATGGCTGGGGGATATCTGGAAACGAGTCAATGTACTTTTCATACAGCTTGCGACAACGATCAAACTCCTTTAGCTGCTTTTCTATGTCAATATATCCTTTAAACATCTTTGCCTTTAGACTCTTGGACAGCCCAATTCCTTGGCCGAGTATCCTGCGGGCCGCATCTGGCGTTGAGTTGTGGCGAAGCTCAAACTTGGCAAATAACAGCCATATTTTGGCAAACGTAAAAGCCTTGTGTGGGATAATTTTCAGGCATTGCTGATATATCTCTCGTGCTCGTTGCTCGTCGTTATTTACAAGTTCCTCGTACACCGCATAGCGAATCCAGAGGAATATATACCGTCGCCAGTACTTTTTGTGTCTCTTGGGCGGGACGTTGGAAATCGAACGTTCGTAGACCTCCCTAATCTCATCCCGGCTGCCAGCTTCCTCCAGCAGGGTCAAGTACGAAAACCAGGCATCATAATTATACGGGTCCTGTTTGATCTGGTCTTCATACCCGACCCTTCGTTTAGACAAAATCACATTCTCAATTCCGTCCTTGTCTCCATACTGCTTTTCAAAGCTTGTATAGCTGTTATACAGCTTCATGCTTTTGCTCTTTGACAGTCTCTCCAGCCCATACGTGTAGATGGCCCGGGCCCTCTCCCACTCCCGTTGTCTCGTCTCCCACTTGGCCCAGTTGACCAAAATCTTCTCGTCCATAAACTGTTCGCCCATAGTATCCACTGCCAGCGAGTAAACGTCTCGGACGTTATCAGCAGATCCAAACTCCTCCTCAAATCGAGCCCACTTGACCCAATTTTCGCTCTGGGGGTGCACGGCGGTGAACCGATGAAATATCTCACGACAGTTCTCGAATTCGCCATACCTCTTTTCCATGTTAATATATGCATTCCACGCGGCCGCCGACGGCCGCCAGTTCATCCATCGTTCAAACACCTGTCTACAGCCACTGACGTTTGACAGCGTCTCCTCCACACTGACATACAGAAACCACAGCTTGTCTACCCTCGGAAGAACTGCCACAGCCCTGTCTAACAAGTTCCGGGCGTGGTTGATATTTCTTTCCTTCAATTCGGCCTTGATGTAGCGGATCCATAGGGGAATATTCGTACTGTCCACATCCAGCGCACGTTCGAACACGCTTCGGGCTCGCTCATACTCGCGCTGCTCAATCTCAAACTCGGCATAGCGAATCCATTGACCACTGTTCAGTCTGTTCCGCCGCAGCGCCTCCTCGTATTCCTGGCGTTTTCGGCCCTGAAACTCCTTCAGTTCCTCCAAATCCGCGATGTTTTGTTTGGGCGCTTTCAGTGGCTCATCCTTTCGTTCAAACGCCTCCAGCAGGATCTGCTCCGCCGATATCTGCAGCGGTGCCACCGCCTTATTCTTCACATTCGACATGCTGGGCTCGTTGGAGTCCTTCTGTCGTCCCAAAGATTTGACGATGTCGGTGGTCGGGGCGCCGATCGCTAAGTTAACTTGAGTTAACTTTGGTGGGTCTGAGTGAAGATTGAGGACGAAGAATGGTTAATTGGGGGGTTTTCATGAGGAGTGGAGCGATTGGTATAAACAGAGATCATGCGAGGGTGTTTTGGTCTTGATCAATATATATATATATATATATATAGTCTGATATATATACATATATGTGTATAGTCCGGTCATAATATACCACAATAGTATCATATATAACACAATAAGAAAAAATGTATATGTATATCTGCAAATAAACCAATAATTCATACTCTCAATATACTACACCACTACAAACCACCTCTAAGTGCAAGCACCAGGTGGAGCTGAGAGCCAGGTGCCAGTTTATAGTAGCTTGCCGTCTGGTCATCATTCATCTGCTTGCCACTGAAAATTAGTCGCTGTTGAGCAGGTGGAATACCTTCCAATTCCTCGACTCGCTCCTTTAGACGATATACCTACACACAGTTAGCATTCGGTTTAAGCCCAGATCTCAATCATCGTCCTCAACCACCACATGCCGTCGAGCAGGATAGATCTTAACATAGAATCATCCATCTACACCCCGAAACGAAGGCCACTAACAAAAGACCACAAGTTTGACCGCCAAAGCCAAAGCAGGACAACAATGTATCAATCGATAACCATCGCTCTGGTCGTCAACCAGCGATTGAAACCAGTCCAGGGTAAATTGAAATGCAAGGATTACTGATGAAACCATTCATCAAATAGACCACACTCACCTTGTCTTCAGGTTCAATATTCAGCTCAATCTGTACACTCCCGCATTAGCCACACAACCCATCAACAACAACAACAACAACACACATACCTCCTTTCCGGTGAGAGTCTAACTCACGATTAGCCACTAAACGTCGACAAAGACCATCCCCTTCCTACTCACCTTTACTTTGACAAGCATCTTCTATAGCCCGTGTGGTGATGGACAGTCGGGATTGATCGGCCCTTATATAGAAACACCCTGTTGGGAGCCGTGGCCAAGTTTTCAAGCCCATGCACCCAACCCCCGACACCAGTCACATCGACATTGATCGGGTTTATGAGCCTGCCGAGGACTCATTCTTGCTGCTGGATGCCCTAGAGATCGAAGAGCCGTTTTTGAAAAGCCTTAAACAGCCGATTTCGCTTGAAATTGGTTCCGGATCGGGCATTGTCACTACATTTCTCTCTCAGCTTCTGCCCAATGCTTTATTTCTTACGACTGATATCAATGTGAATTGCTGTATGGCCACGATACAAACGAGTGAAAAGAACGGAGGCGCCAAATATCTGGACACGGTGAATGCGTCGTTGGCTGATTGTCTCCGTATTTCTCCGGACATTGTGCTTTTCAATCCTCCATATGTGCCTTCTTCGGAAGAAAGCGATGCGTCTCTCCAAGCTACTCTCCCTGCAGATGCCAATGATTCGTCGTGGCTGGACTATGCGTTGGATGGAGGCAAAGATGGGATGCAGGTCACGGACACTCTTTTGAACCAATTGCATCAAATCCTGGCACCAGACGGAGTTGCGTACATTCTATTTTGTGCTCGCAATCATCCAGAGACCGTTGCGCAGCGAATGCGAGAGCAGTTCAACTGGAAAGTCAGTCGGGTTCTTGAGCGAAAGGCTGGTTGGGAAGTACTTAGCGTGTGGAAGTTTTACCGTTAACAAGAGGGTGGTTTTGGACGCGACGGCGTTGACAGTTTGGAATTATGACGGCCACATCTGGCCACCATTCGTGCTGTTCGTCGTACATTAAACGACTGGCTGTAGTAGCACTGTGCTCAATAGTTGGTGAAAATTTCATTAAACGGATGGACGAAATTACAATTAATTGGGAATCTATAATCTCTATCTAGTTGTTGAAAACATCATCGAGAACATCATTCTTACAAGCTGTAAGGTCGGGGTCTTTCAAAGAGAAAGCCCCCTCATATGCGTAGATGGACAGCTGGTCAAAGAACGGCTTCAGCTCGTTCAGACTTTTGATATGACCTTGTCCACAGAGAATTGGGCGCTTCTTGTCTTCTCGGTTAGACGTCGTGCTTATGTCCTGAAAGGAAAGGTTAGTTTTAATCAACTCAGGCCCGGTATCAACACTTACAGTTTCAAGGCTTTCGGTGGCGGAAATAACACCTTCAGATGACACTTTGTCGATAATTCCGGCAGGTTCCTTATTCTCACTAAAAATGGCATCCATATTGTCGCAGATAAACAACCATTCATGCAATTGGAAGTCTTCGGGACCGACGCAAAGAAGCATGTCAAGAAGCTTGCAAGCGCTAACTGTTCTCTTCACGTCGGCCTGACCACTGCGGACTTCATCAAACGTATGCAATAGATGGGTATAAATAAGAGTCCATAGAGGCGACAGGTGCTGAGTGTCCACTCGTAGCACTAGAGCTCGGAAACAGGTAAACACTTCTCCAAGAACATCTGGTGACACCGTCATCATTTCTTCAAACTGAGAGGCCAGATCCTGGAGGTTGATGAACATAAAGTCGTCAGTACCAAGAATCAGATAAGTTAGTCGATTAATGTTGCACCTTCGAACACTGATTTCATCAGAGCTGCCAAAGAGCACCACCGAGTTGGATGTGTTGAGCCGATTAACATAGTCTTTTAGCCGCTCCTTATCAAACCCGATCCATCTCTTGATAACCGGAATCCATTCCGTTGCTTGCGCTGGAGTCATATTCATGAAGCGTTGTTCAAAAATTATATCACCAATGATGGTCCGCCATGAGCGATGACCTTGGGGGAATTCCATAATGCAAATAAGCAACGACAGTAATTCTGAAGACACATTTCTTGGAAAGTTTTTGCTCTTGGATGCTGGGACAACCATATTCATCATCATATTGCTTAACGCGGTATGAACCTTGTCGGAATCAATCAAGATACTCCTAAGCCCTGGCACAATCTCCTTCAGGACTATAGTCAAATCCTCTGCTCGTCCGCCAGTACCGTTGCTGTCTTCAGTACTGTTGTCTGCAGGCTCTACTCGCGTGGTCAATGTGTAGTTCAAGAGCCGCGTAAATAAATCGGCCAAATCCTTGCGAATTTTGCGCTGCTCACCAAACTTGACCTGATCAACTTTGTAGGCAACGATGCTAATAAACCTCAGTACTGACGGCAGGATAGACTTGTAGAGAGATTGGTTGTTTTGAATTTCGCGAATGAACCCAATGCAGTCATGCCAAATCTCTTCAATCGCATCATGCTCTAAGGAACGAAGATAATCAACAACAAAACCCATCACTTGATGAATGGTTAAAGAAGTAGAGACAGTTGATTTTTCCACTTGATCTGCAGCACCGGAGTTGTTGCATCGTCCAGTGACCGATTCAAACAAGTGGGGGACGGTCAACTTTGGTCGAGAGCCGTCTAGGACATGTATAACTTTGAAAACGACATTTGCATCTGGACTTTCTTGCTGCTTGTGTAGCTCCATTAAACATTCTAATGTTTCCAAGGGCTCTAGTTTGAACAGTTTGATCATGACCTTGCGGGTACGAGAACGTAGCCGTGATGATAGAAACGGACTCCGCTCACTCAAGGAACTAGACGATGAGCGAGCAATTACCCATTGCCATATTTCAAAGCAAACTTTGATGGCATCTTGGAAACATAGGAGGACGGTAAGCCGATTATTTGCCGAAGTAGACCTTGCAACAGGGGATTCCACACTAAAGACGCCAGAAATTACATTTCCAAAAAACCCCTGCTGTTGTTCTAGGTTCGGAGTTTGCGACGTGGAACCACCACCACCAAAACTAGTGGTCGACGCCGAGGGGTTCGGCGAGGAGGCCATATTGGCTTCTTCCATCATAAGCTTGTGATGCGCGGTCACAAGTAGCCGCTCAACACCATTCATGTAACTAAAGAAAGCTTGGGAATGGCCAGTGCCCGTCGAACTGGGCATTTTGATTTGCTCAAATGCTTTAGAAATCTGGCCACACAAGCATTCGACCAATGGTATCAAAACCTGTAATAAAGTCTCGTCAAATAGCTGGAGGCAGCTGACAAGGAAATTGACCCATTTTTCTGTAATAAACTCATTATGGTTTTGCGACAATCCGTCAATGAGACATTGGACTAGATCCTTTGGAAGGCCAACTTTGTGATCGCTGTTGACTTGTCTCTGAAGAGAGATGGTTAAAAGCCTCAACACACCGACCTGACCCATGCCATTGTTTGGATTCCTCAACAGTCTCATTAGCGCGTCAATGAGTTCGACCATGCCTGCTTCTGACGGGGCGAACTTTTGTTCGTTGACAATGATCTCACTCAGATCCACAACCGCGTTGAGTCCTAGTTCATGTGATTGGGCTAACGCCTTGTCTAGAGGGATTGGGAACTTTAGAAACTTGAGCAGGCTCCGTGCTAATGCTTTGGGAGACTCATGATGCAGGAAAAAGGCTTGTCTGATACCATCGTGGGCACTCAAAACGCGAGTCAAGGTCTGGACGTGATAGACAAAGAGTTCAATGTCATCTGACTCTGACAATTGTTCAACGTGGGCCTCCAAAAAGTTGGTAGTGGTAATGGGCAGCATTAGCATGTTAAATAGGGCCTCGGTCGTCTTTGATGAAACTACCAAATCGAGCCAATTCGAGGCCAAAATGGGCCAGTCACCGTCCAATGCCAGTTTATCGGCCATCAAATAGAGAGTTCGGAGCAAAATGTCTTGACAATTTGTGCGGTCAACGGAATGAACCCATAAAGCGGAAAACACTCGAGCCCGATCGATGGCAGAGTACGCCGAGTCAACAAAGAGGGATGCAATAACGCTCTCGACTCGATTTGGATCGTCAACCATTAGCATTTCATGCAATAACCATATACCCCGAACTAACCGCACGTGGTCATCTGAAGTGGAAAAAGCTGAATGGGACATGAGCCCTTGCCAGAGTTGCCTCAACGACTTTATTACCAATTTATCAAATTCAGCTTTATTATTCAAACCGCCGGAAATGGCTGTCAAGAGTGGCACCGTTTTTGTAAGCAAGCCGCTGGATTCAGAGCATTGTAAAAGCGCGTCCACCAAACGGTCATGTCTCCAGGTTTCCATAGCATGAGGGACTTTTGATAGGGCTTCACACAGCATATCGCACAGAGGCACGACATATTCTGAGTCTCGACCGTGGTTGTGCTTCAATTCCGCCGCCAGTAGGTTGGCCAGCTTGTCTAGGACCAGTTCAGACAAGGTTGCTGCGCTGATTGGCGATTGAAAATCCTCTGGTGGCTCAGCATACGCATTTATAATACGTTTCTGTATATCGTGCGGGGCAGTGGAATGGTCCAATGGCAAAAACGCTCGGTCGGGGATGAAGCCTAGTATAGTTGAGCAGACGGAATACCACACATCCTTTTGACCGTTTTGGGCGGCGGGTTCATATTCACCAAACAGCACCACCAGGGCCAGAGGCAAGTGGGTAATCACCATCTCCTCTTCGCTCACATTGAACGTTTCCAGGACAAAGAGTGTGAGTTGGAGCTGACCGTCCACAATGAGCAGCACAACATCATGCCAGATGTGCACTGCCTCGACTCCGTCGATGAAGGTGGATGCACTCCGGATCACGTCATGATCATCTGTCGGATGTCGATCACAGTACCTTTTCAATGCACGAATCGACGGCACCAGTACTCGAGGCACCACTGCCCCGCCGACCTCCCATCTGTCCAGGATGCTGAGGCAAATTTTGAAGGGCTTTGTCTTGTCGGCGACATTGCAGTCCTCGGTGACGTTTTGATCAAGCATTTTCAAAATGCCGCTGACGAGCGGGTCAAGGGCGTAGTTTGCGAAATATTCGTCCCTCGACACGGCCTTTTCTCCGGTGTCGGGGTCCGGCCCCAGAAGCCAGTTCCACAGCCGGCGGTTGAGCGACATGTCTCGTCGCAAGACCGTTGAGCTGACGCTAACGAGCAATGTTTCCAGGTCGCTTTGATGAGCCAGCAGCTGCAAGGGCACTGACTGCAGCTCCAGCTTTTTGACCAGCAGGTCTAGAAACCCCCGTTGGACGAGCGTCTGGTCGTCCTCCAGCCCTCTACAGAACGCTCTAATGAGCAAGCCGGGGTCCGGCCCGGTTGCCATCTGAGCTTCGTACGACATGCTCTGTCTTGCCAGCGTTTTGTATTCGCCTTTTCCGGCCGCGCGTCGTTGCTGGGCCCTTTCCAATTGGGGGGCGTCCTGGACCGAAAACTTGGGCAGCCGCCTGTTGCACCAGGCCAGGGCGCCCAGCCGTCGGTCGGACGACGAGATGACGACCAGGAAGAAGCACGACCAGAAGTGGGCGTCGTCGTTCAGCTTCAGCTTGATGTCGTCCAGGAGCTTGAACACGTCGTCGAAGCCCTCGCTCGACTCGTCGTCTATTCCCGGCAGCAGGGCCAGAATCAGGGGCTTGATTGACTGTCGCGGCAGATGGGGCAGGGTCAGCACATGATCCTGAAACAGACTGATGAGGGTTGGCTTGACGCTGATGCTGGCGTAGGTCATCAGCGGCAGCACGCCCGGAAGCCAGATGGCCAATTGGGCCAACAACTGCTCGGGGCCCAGCATTTTGAACACGGTGCCATACACTTCCAGGGCCTTTTGGTGCACGCCCGAAGGCAGACCGGGCTGCAGGCATTGCGACAGTCGACAACCCACAATCGGCGCATTCGGAACGCTCTGGTAATGGGCTCCCGACCGCAATGCCTTCAACAGCTTTGCCAGGAAGGAGATGTAATCCGCCCACTCGTCAACGCTGTCCCACACGGCCAGCGCGCGTTCGACGCCGCTGGCGAACTGCTTCCATTTGCCATCTGCTTTGGTTATTCCAGTTAACTTCAGACCTTCGCTTCCTCTCTTCGTTCCGCTCCTTACCATTGCTCGCCCCTCGTACTCCGGGCGAGCCTATCCTCAGAAACGCGCTGTTGGGCATGGCGACCATCGTGCCACCGTGGACTCGTTATCACCCAAAAACCCTTGCCGCGGCACCCAACAACCCTTGCCGCGCCACATTACGTAGATTACTCACATTACCTAGAGTATATTACATTACCTAGATTAGTCACATTACCTAGATTATATTACATTACCTACATTACCTACATTAATGATCGCCCGCTGACTAATCTGTCCGAACGCACGACGCACGGTTATATCATACCGGCCGTTGGATGTAAGCTGCATAGCCAAGGATGGGGGGACGATGGAGCCACTGATACGGCGGACGAACAGTCACATAAGGGGGCCATCCCATCGTCATGCCAATTGTCTCAGCTGAGTCACGGTGCTGTGACGATGACAACAATACGGAGCTCAAAGACCCTGTCTTAGCCGGCTCTAGGGCCTGCAATTCCCGTAACAAAACCACCCCCAGCTCCTCCGCCTACCCTTTCCCGCGCTCCTGTGCGTGCCGCTTTATCCGACAGAGAAAGAACACACACACAAAACAAAAAGAAAAGGTCACGTGACCCTTCTTATTTTTTTTCTTTTGTTTGTTGTTCCTGGGCCGGGGGGCTGCATGGAAGGAGCTGCGGGGCGGGCGGGCGGCGGGCGAGGGTATTTTTTGGCGAGTTTGGAGGAGCGGGAGGCGCTGGCTGGCGGACGAGCTGGCCGTGGCCAGAGTGCCAGGGCCGCCGGCTGTCGCTGGCCTGGACGACGACGGGCGACAGGCTGGACAAAGACGGCGGCCGGGGGTCGGGGGCCTGCCCACGGAGCTGGGATTCCGCCGGCACGGTATGAAACACGATAGAATTTTCTATCGCGCATGATCCCTGCCCTGTGCTTCGTCATCGCCCTTGTCCGACGGAAATAATACTGTGGACCCCATCATCGTCAGCACGGGCGATGGGCATCTCGCTCCACACGCACAGCCGCCTTGAATACGTTTGTACGGCCATCAATTCCATTATGTTCTACTGATCGAGCACCCCAATCGAGTCGGAGTCCGGGGGGTATTTGTTCATCCGGCCAGTGTTTAGCTTACCCCGGAGTGGAAAGCGAAAAAATACTGTCGTCGTCCAGCCAGCAATTGTACACATCCAGTAAACAATAGAGCCGACAGCCAATTGGCCAGCCAAACAGCATCCGTGATCCAGGAATTGTGTACCACAAAAGAACAAAAGAACAAGAGAAGGAAACGAGACAAGAACACAACGCCACCCTTCCCGACGGAACTCCCAGCGCTGGTGGAATTTCCACAATCGATGAGGCACGTGCAGACCCATGATGTAACCCGGAAGTTAGTCACTAAAATTCTTCTAGAAATGGAACGATCGACCGCGCAGGGTTAGGGGAGTGTTTTTGGGAAGAAACCACAGAGAGACAGCGAGGGCCTGAGTGGTTTTTCTTTTTGTTGTATTTTTTTTTTGCTGGCGTCTGATTTTCCCACGGTGGCGACGAACAATGGACGGCCCAGCGAGCAGGCGAGTCGAAGGGAAACGAGAATTAGTTAATCCCCAATGCCCCCCAGGCCCCCCCCAGCGGCCCAGGCCAGTCGCCAGTGATGTAATGGAATAATTTCGAACGATGGGGGAGATGGTCGCGGGAATTGCCGTTTTGGGAAACATGAGTTGCCCTTTCGGGCGGTTACATAATGTGTGGGAATACGTAATGAGGGTCGCGGCTGTGAAGCGATAAGGGTATAAATAGCGGGACAAAGGCCATGGCAGAGTTTAGCTCAAGGTTGACGAGAGGAAATTAGTAGTGCTTACTTTGAGGTTAGCATTATTTGGATTGACAAGACTATATAAGGCTAGAGTTAGGCCTTGTTGGAGCGAAGAAAATTTTGACTGAAAGCACTAATGGTCTTCTGTTCGGTTTCTGGCAGTCAAGTGTATTGCAGGCCCGACTGCGACGTGGTCCAGGGCCAGGACGTGGCCATGCTGGACACGCGGGAGGCCTGTGAGGCCCAGGACCTGCGTCCGTGCAACGAGTGCAAGCCGGATCTGGGGGTTCGGGTGGGCAACCAGGTGATTGATTCGACCGTCAACACGGTCAACGCCAGCATCGGGCTGAATCTGCCGCGACACCAGCGATCGGCCTCCACGTTGGTCGGCGGCGCGTCGTCGTCGTCGGTCGAGGCCGCCGGCTGGCGGCCTCGACGGGCGTCCATCGCCTCCGGCCACATTCCGGCGGCCACCCAAGCGTTGACGGAGCTGCAGACCGAGAAGCAGTCCAATCGGCGAAGAGACTCGCACCATCGCGGCGAGAGCGACCACGCTCGGCTGGTGGTTGAGGCCTGCAGAAACATTGCTGCCGCCGCCGCGGCTTCTGCCTACACCAGCCGCGCGGATGAATCTTCCGATTCGTCGGCGTCGTCGCCTCGCAGACGGTCCACCACCACCAAGTTCCAGCGAAAGAAGAGACGCGGCGGCATTCTGGGCTTCAAAGAACTGGCAAACAAGGCGGGCCTTTCTCCGTGGCATTTTCATCGAGTCTTCCGCTCCGTCACCGGCCTCACCCCAAAGGCCTACGGCGAAGCCTGCTGGCAGGTAGTCACGTCCAACGGATTCCCAGAAGACCCCCAGCCACAACCACAACCACAATCTCAGCCCCCTCGAACCGAGAGCATGTCCCCGTCTCTCTCTCCCGCCGCCCCGCCTCCCCCCCAACCACAGCCAATTCACGACCACCACGACCACCACCCAGCTGCAATGCCCGTGCAGCAGCCTGCATATTATCTGCCATCGTCCAAGTCCGAGGACATTCTCAACGCTGCAACGATTCTAGACACCACCGCCGCCGGTTCTAACGACATGTTCAATAATCAAAATTGGCTCGACAACCCCTCGAGCTCGCTCATGATGGACGCCGAGCCCGGGCTGACTCCAAACACCATTAGCCCGGCCACCGAAAACATGCTCACTCTTTCACTCGATCCCTCAGACCTCCACATGGGCCAATTCGCCCCTCCCCCAGATCACGACTGGCTTGGCACCGGAGGCCTGGATGACAAGGATCCGGCGCTTTTTGCCCCGTCGTCCTCCGACTGGGTGGACCCAACCCCGCTATGACTTATTCCTGATGATGCCTAATGATGACTTGTTTTTTTTTTTTTTTAATAATATCCCCCCCCTATGTATTTAATTCACCAGTTTCTCTCCTAATTTCTATGTGTTTTGTTATGTTTTATGGGTCACTTGCCACACTGTGTGAGACCGTCGCTCTCCTCCTCTTCGTTCCCGTGCCTTCTCTTTGCGGAGGCTGATCGGCGGGCCAGCGATCGGCCCGATCGGCGCCCTGCATCAGAATTGGCAGCCGAAAAATAATTTTTTTTTCACCATTCCACTTTTGTTGATATTATTATGGCAATTATTTATTTTCCTACGACTGTTCCTCATTCCCTATCGTATCCGCCCTCTCCCTCATCTCGGCGATCGCTTAGGGAACAGGAAAAAAAAAAAAAAAAAAAAAAAAAAAAAAAAAAAAA
>JAJMBO010000067.1:0-69220 GCA_030585065.1 Blastobotrys persicus
TTTTTTTTTTTTTTCCTGTTGTTCCTGTCAGGTCGTTTACCCCGAGTACAAAGGTTACGCGCACGGCCGCACATCGTGTACCAGAGTCAGCAAATTTTGATTTTCGTCGCGATTATATAAGAACCCAAGGCCCAAAACGGTTGAGCCCATATGTTCGCGTAGGATCTGTGTGTTCATGCCGCTCTGCCACCGAAAATACATCATTTTTAGGGGTGTGTGTTAATAATGTCGAGGTAGGTGGAGTCATTGTACTTGTTTGATGTAATAATGGTTTCTAACAGTTGTGTTATTTAGACTTGATCGCTTAGTACTGTATGCTCAGCTCATGGCTAGTGACTGTTCAGTCGGGCAATGTGCTAACCAGGTATTGTAGATTACTTGACACCGGGTCGTCTGCGTTTGTGCGTAATACGGCGGCGGATCAATTGGCAGATGTGCAGAAGAACCACCCGGAGGATTTGTTGAACTTATTGAGTCGAGTTTTTCCGTATCTGAAGTCGACCAAATGGGACACGCGAATTTCCACTGCGAGGGCAATTGGGGGAATTGTGGCTAATGCTGAAAAGTGGGATCCGAATGCAATTGAGGACGAGCCAAAAGTGAAGATCGAGCCAGTAGACGCCAATGATCAGCCCTATGTCAAGCCAGAGATTAAGAAGGAAGATGGCGAAGAGGAAGAGCTGAACAAGTCTGTCATAGATAACCCGGGCGATCCAGAGAACACTCTTCTCAAGTTTAGCTCGCTAGATTTGAAAGCCGTCATAAAGAATGGTAATAAGCTGCTGGGATCAGCTGGCAACGAGTATGATGATCCTTTTAGTGATCTGGATCCGGCGGAGAAGCTTAGACGCCAAAAGCTTGCATTGAATCAAAAACTAGGTCTAGGCGGTGAATATCTGGACGACGAAGTGTTGAAGGATGTGGACCAGGAGCTTTCGTCTGCTGTCAAACAAGACAAGCCTGTCACTCCTTCGCCTACACCGCCCACGCCGGCGGCGGTGCCGGTGTCAACTGCAGAGGACGAAAAGCCTGCTTCAACCGCACAAAACGCGCGAATGAGGGCAATGGCTCGACGGCGTGCCAAGTTTAACGCCAAAAATGCAAACTCCAAGGTCCGGATTGTAGACTTATCGTCCAGCTCTGCGTCGCGACGGATGGACAAAGAGCAGCAGGATAATACCACTAGTACGACGGCTAGTGTGGTCAAGAAGGAACCTAAAAGTGAACTGGAAATTACGTCTCAGGGTCATAATGACAAGGTCGTAGTTGAACACAAGGCTCCGCCGATTTCTCCGTTAGTGTCTATGCAGAGCGCTAGTGCAGGTAAAATCTGGCCGTTTGAGGGCATTTGTGAGCTGTTGATGGTTGACCTATTCGATGCTGCTTGGGAGGCCCGTCATGGTGCTGTTCTTGGCCTCCGAGAAATTATTAGAGTCCACGGCGCTGGCGCTGGACGTATAGTTGGAAAGTCGAGAGCTGAAAATGATAAACTGAATGTTGAATGGTTAGAAGACCTCGCCTGTCGCTTGTGTTGTATATTTGCTCTTGACAGGTTTGGGGATTTTGTCTCTGATCAGGTCGTGGCTCCTGTGCGTGAGTCAGCGGCGCAGGCAATGGGTGCCCTTCTTTTACATCTTCCTGATAACTTAATTTATTCTACATTTGAACAGCTCAAGAGGCTAGTCTTACAAAAAGAGCTTGACTTGGATTTCCCACTTTGGGAGGCTTGCCATGGTGGAATGCTGGGGCTTAGGTATCTGGTTTCTGTTCGAACTGACATTTTACTTAAAGACAGCAAATACTTTGACGGACTCATAGAATGTGTTTTACATGGACTGAAAGAAAGCGATGATGACGTGCAAGCTATGGCTGCGGCCACCTTAATCCCTATTGCATCGGAATTTGTTACTCAGCGTACTAACTCAATTGACAACCTTCTGGAAGTCATTTGGGATTGTCTAAGTGATTTGAAGGACGACCTGAGTGCCAGTATCGGTAACGTCATGGACCTGTTGGCAAAGCTATGTGGTTTCCCTGAGGTACTAGAGGCGATGCGAAACGCGGCGGCTACCGATCCCACGAAGTCCTTTAGTCAGTTAGTTCCAAGGCTATATCCATTCTTGCGTCATTCCATTACAAATGTTAGGAAGGCTGTGTTGCGAGCTCTTCAAACCTTTTTAGAAATGGAGCGTGAGGCTGCTAGAGAGTGGATCGACGGTAGGATGTTGCGACTCATATTCCAGAACCTGCTAGTGGAACAGAACAGTCAGGTCTTGAGCTTGTCTTTAGATGTGTGGAACAAGTTGCTTGACGAGATTGTGCGTACTAGACGTGAAGACGATTCCAACTCATTCACCAGCTTATTCAGTTCTCACATTTGTCCTCTTCTAACACTTATAATGACACCAGTTGGTTCAGCTCGGCAGTGCTACAAAATGGATACCTCTTTGTTCATAAAGCCATCGGGTGTAGCCTATTCGAATGTTTCAAATGGCCACAATTCTGACGGTGCAAAGTCGCAAAAGCGAAAACGTAAGAACCAAGAAGAATCTGAAGACTTGCAGTCAGCCGGTGTACATGTCAACATTGACAATCCAATGTTCATGGGTGATGTAACGCTGGTGGGTTATAATGTGTTCTTGAAAACCAAGCTGGCTGGCTGTCGTGCTCTGGGCAGGGCATTATCCCTCTGGGATGAGTCTAGACTAGCTGAACTCAAAGAGCCGTTGACCAAGTATTTGTTTTCCGCCTTCTCGAGCCAAAGATTGGCCGCTGCACTGTTATTGGAGGAGTATGGCAAGAATGCTAAGGTGCCTAATCCCGATTTTGCAAATTATTTTGGCGAAAAGTTGATGCAAGTGCTGACCGCCAAGAATGACCAAATGTATCGGGATTTAACTCCGTACCTCAAGGCCATCCGAACTCAGTGTCAAGCATTATTTAGCGTGTTTGTGGATAATGGCAAGTTGTCAAGAAGCAAGCTTCCTCAAATTGCAGTGGTTGTGCAAGGTGATCCCGATGCTGGCCCGGACGCTTTCAGCATTGAGCATGCCGAAAAGATTGCTGGTGAATCTTATGACAAGTTGAAACGTAGCTTGTCTACCAGTTACAGAATGACGGCTTCCCAGCCCTTGTCAGATTCTCATAGAAACCTTGTTCATGCCATTGAGGAGGCCAAAGATGCACGGGCGTCTAGAGATATTAGCATTATGGCGTCTTGTGCTGCAGCCTACGTTGATCTGATGAATCTGCCTAAAAAGTTGAATCCAATTATTCGCAGTCTGATGGAAAGTGTCAAGGCAGAAGAGAACGCAGAGCTTCAGCAAAGAACTGCTCTTTCAGTCGCAAACCTAGTTGCCATGTTTATGAAGTTGGGTAAAACTGGTGCAGCTGATAAGATTATCAAAAATCTCTGTGCATTCTTGTGTGTGGATACCTCAGAGGTACCAGAATTCCATCCCAATAAAGAGTTTGAAGATAGCATCTTGTCATTGAGAAAAGAGGAGGCTAAAGCTGACACGGCAGATCAAGTGGCCCATCAGAAGGAGGTCAGAGCTGCAAAAGTGAAACGTACCGGTGCTGAGATTACATTGACTGAACTGAGTCGAATTTATGGTGACAAGCTCTTCGACTCGGTTCCTAAGCTTAAGGAATGTATGTTCTTGGCCCTGTCACACCTAGAGAAGGATGAACTGCCAGAATCAATTATGGATCCAGAATCAACTGTTGGGCAAGAAATTATTGATTCTTTGTCTATTATCCGAGCAATGCTTCCACATCTGGATACTAAGCTTCACAATGAGTTTATTCCCCATTTTGGTTTGATTCAAAGGACTCTTAAATCAAAGTATTCAGTTTTGAGATATGCTGCTGCGAAGTGCTTTGCAACAGTTTGTTCCGTTATTAAGGTCGAAGGAATATCGTCACTTGTTGATAACGTGCTCCCCATGGTTTCTGACGCCCTCAATGACCATGCAAGACAAGGCGCGATAGAATGTGTTTATCATTTGACATTAGCAATGGGAGTTGACATATTGCCTTACGTTGTTTTCTTGATTGTTCCTGTTTTGGGTAGAATGAGTGATGCTGATAGGAACATTCGACTGATTTCTACGACTACTTTTGCTTCTATTATTAAGCTGGTACCATTGGAATCTGGTATCCCAGATCCTCCAGGAATGTCTGGTAAGTTATTAGAAGGCAGGGATCGGGAGAGAGAATTCATTTCTCAGATGCTTGATTCGAGCAAGATCAAAAAGTTCGATTTGCCGGTTGCGATCAAGGCGGATCTGAGAAAATATCAGCAGGAAGGTGTAAATTGGTTGGCATTTTTAAACAAGTATCATTTACATGGTGTTCTGTGTGACGATATGGGTCTCGGAAAGACATTACAAACTATCTGCATAGTTGCCAGTGACCATCATCTTCGAGCTGAAGAACACAAGAAAACGGGATCTCCAGAAACACGAAAATTGCCTAGTTTGGTTGTTTGCCCACCAACGCTTACTGGACATTGGCACAATGAGATCAAGACTTATGCTCCTTTCATGAACGTCCTTGTCTACGTTGGTCCTCCAAGCTATAGGAGTCAAATAATCTCTACCTTTATGGACTATGATGTCGTTGTGACTTCTTATGATATAGCAAGAAATGATGCTCAAGGAATTTGCCTGCAGAATTGGAATTATTGTGTGTTGGATGAGGGCCACATTATTAAGAACCCATCTTCCAAGCTTACAAAGGCGGTAAAAACATTCAATGCCAACCATCGGTTGATTTTATCCGGTACGCCAATCCAGAATAATGTCCTTGAGTTGTGGTCTCTATTCGATTTCCTGATGCCTGGGTTTTTGGGTACTGAAAAGGTATTCAATGAGCGATTTGCGAAACCAATTGCAGCCAGTAGGAATGCAAAATCATCCGACAAGGAGCAAGAAGCCGGTGCACTGGCGTTGGATGCACTACACAAGCAGGTTTTGCCATTCTTGCTTAGAAGACTGAAGGAAGATGTTCTATCCGATCTGCCACCAAAAATTATTCAAGATTATTATTGTGATTTGAGTGATTTGCAGAAGAAGTTGTACGAGACGTTCGCAAAAAAGCAAAAATCCACGGTTGAAGAGGACGTTCGAGATTCTGAGAATAAGGAAAAAAAGCAGCACATCTTCCAAGCATTACAATACATGAGAAAGATATGTAACCATCCTGCATTGGTGTTGAATGCGAAGCATCCACAGTATGAGAACGTATGCCGAGATTTGCAATCCAAGAAGCAAAGTATCCGTGATATCCTTCATGCTCCGAAACTTATGGCATTGCAAACATTGTTAAATGACTGTGGCATTGGCCTCTCTAGTTCGCCTGGCAATTCGGGTTCTGCCGTCGATGTGGCGTCTGGTGGTGTTACGAGTCAGCATAGAGCCCTCGTGTTCTGTCAATTGACAGATATGCTTGACATGGTCGAGAAAGACTTGCTGAAGAAATATATGCCTAGCGTAACATACTTGAGATTGGACGGAAGTGTTGAAGGAAAGCAGAGGTTTGATATTGTACAAAAGTTTAACAGTGACCCATCCATTGACGTATTATTGTTGACCACAAAGGTGGGTGGTTTAGGACTTAATCTCACTGGAGCAGATACGGTCATATTCATTGAACATGATTGGAATCCAATGAATGACTTGCAGGCAATGGATAGAGCTCACAGAATTGGACAGAAGAAAGTTGTAAACGTGTACCGATTAATCACTCGGAACACATTGGAAGAAAAAATCATGGGTCTCCAACAGTTCAAACTTAACATAGCTTCGACAATCATCAACCAACAGAACTCTGGCTTACAATCAATGAACACAGATCAGCTCTTAGACTTGTTTAACGTTTCAGAAGCTGATCAATCTACCACGGCTGGGACAGCTCCTTCTGGGGCTGAGGAAAGTATGTTGGATGAAACTGGTCAACTTAAGACTAGTGGCACGAAAGCACCAATTGCGGAACTGGGAGAGCTATGGGATGAAAAGGAATATGAAGAAGAATACAACCTGGATGCATTTATTCAGAATTTACGAGCATAGACTATATACTAATATTTGTTTTACTATTATTTCACTTTATTCTCTTTACCTGTACAGATTCCTGCCATATATGCGTAGTCTAAACCACGGAAGTTGCTGTTCTGGAGAAGATTAGCGGTCCATCTAGTATTAAAGAAAACACTAAGTAGTCTCCTTTGAAACAATCCGTTTATGGTTACAGAATCGTCACTATCGATTAATTTACAACTGCGTACTCTACTCATGGTATTGAAAATGGCCCATGACAAAAGGCCTTTGCGGTAACCTTCCGGGTACTGCCATCCGAATAATAATTTTATGTCGATTATCATCTGCTCCAATCCTAATTATAGTTAGTAACAAGTCGAAAACAAATAACCGTTTACTTACACGTGGACGAATCCCAACACTTCCGAGTGTATCAGAGTGTCGATGGGATCATTAGGTTCGGCATTCAGCATAGCCATGACACAGTTTTGAAGGATCGCGGAAGGCTCTAATTTGATTAAATAAGGATTCTCTGTCGCCGAATCGCCATCGTCACCCTCTAGTGACTCCTCCGACCCTATAGGAAGAACAGAAGTTATGTTCAGAGATTTTTCTTCCGCCACACGATAAACAACAATCTGAGAATAGTCCACGGTAACTGAATATGGATCAAGTGGCTGCTTAACTGACCCGTAAAAGTATTCCTTAATTGAAAGGGCCTGTAATGATCTAATATAGCTCGGTTCGCGATCGACACAGCCTCCAGAACTCTTTACTTTAAGGATGGTCAATGAGCTTTTATCCTTATACTTCTTTTGTAACGAGGAATATAGTCGCTCGTCCCCCACAACTACTAGCACATTGACATCAAAGTCCGAAATTATGCTTGATATCGTGTTATATCCCTTTTCCTTATCATCAGTTAAGCCGACACCAGGGGTGTCGATTATGACACCGGCGTCACGGCTTCGTCTGTCTTTTGCAAGCCTTGCAGTTACACCGAGGGCCAGCCGTGATACCGCATATTTATAGTACTTGGTATTAACAGATGGGGATTCTAGGCCATAATAGAAAACCAACGGTTGCTTGGGATGCAAGACTGCAGGGCCGTTGATTTGAGACGATCCCCAGCCTCCAGTAGCATCTTCGACATCAAGAATATCCGAGATGGGTGCTGCAGACAGTCCTCCTGGAGCCGAATAAACACCGATCGAGGGATCCAAGTTAACTAACATTGGAAATCGATTTCCCGTCTTATTAGCATAGGCACACAATATTTTACACAGACTCGTTTTCCCAACGTCTGTAGGGCCAACGACCATAACGTTAGGTGGCCTCCCCTTATCTCTAAGAGACTCCAATGCAAAGTGTAAATTAGCATATATATTCATTGGAGTTTCGTCTGACGTATACTCGTTGAGAATATCCGACCCCGTGTATTCCAATTGACAGCCATGATATGTGAAAACAGCAGCCTTTGCACCAAGAAACGTATACTCCTGTCCCAGGGCAAGCTCTGTGCCAAACACTTCCGCAAGTCCTGACGTAAGCTATAGGCATTGGTTAGTTCCCTCTTTTCGCGGTATTGCTGACTCCATAGTGAATCTAACACCAGTCGGGTTAGCCCATAACAGACAGGACATACCATCTGAATAAGCTAATCGCGATGGGATCCATCTTTAAGTCCGTCGTCGGACACTTACCTTGAGTTTAAGCGGAGCCTTGAACCCGACCTCGAAGCGCCATTCACTACCAGCTGCTAGATCAACTGTGTGAGTAGATTGGTTTGACTAAAGTAGGCTATATGTTAGTATAGATATAGTGGCAAAAGCAATTCACAATATATAAATACCTCGCTGCTTATGTTGAACCCAGGCAGAAGCGACGTCATGTTGTGCAGGAAGTTGTTCGGGTTGGGATGGTGATCATTTAAAATAAAAAAAATTGGTCGACACACAACAATAGTCTCACTATGTCATCTCTAGAGGCACAAGCTGCGAGCCGAAAGGAGCGGCTTGCTCAGCTCCGCAGTTTAAAAAGAAAGGCCGAAGGTCAGCCTGTTGAAGATTCAGCTGATGGCAAGGATGACGATGAAGGAAAGGTGTCCAAGTTTGTTAGCCGCAATTACGATAAAGAAACAGGGGCTCCTAAAGTTGGCTTTGATGAACCACCTACTATCGGGGAGGAGACAGTGGAGCTTGTAGCAGAAGATTTGCAGCAAAATGCACTAGCCGAACTCACGGCTAAGGCTAACAGCCCCCTCGATCTGTCGTCGCTACAACCCAAGAGCGTGAATTGGGATCTCAAACGCGATATCGAACCGAGACTGAGTATTTTGGAAGCTCGAACAGAAAATGCTATTATTCGAATGGTAAAAAAGAGACTCCAAGCTGCTCGAGAGAGTGACAAGTCCTAAAACGGAGACCTGATCTTTTCCGTGTGCATGAGTAAAGGCCAATCGACGGCCTGGGTTATCTGTCAGCTTCTTAAGCTAGTTTCTAATGATAATTATGGCGGGATGGTCTCGCTATCTGAGTTTAGCAACGTTTGTTCTTGCCCTATTGGTCTGCTTTCTTGAAGACAAGGCAAACAGGCTAAATCCTGTGCTTACAACTTGCTGGAATATTCGACCTTATCCCTCTCAATTTAAGCCCACCGTTATACTACATTTCTGTACCAACGTCTGAATGATTCCTTTGCCCTATTTCGACATTGAAGGCGATATCTCCCGAGCATAGGCAACTTGAACTTGTAGGTTACTTGCTTATGATACTTTTAAGTGTCTTCGTCTTCAGTACACAGGCTATATCCAATAGGTCATCGAAGGTTGTAGAGATAAATATATATATGTACTCAAAATTCTCTTATGCTGTGAGGTAAAGAAGTGGTATTTAGTTTTATTAGCTTGACCCCCCTGTAAGACTGGAAGTTTACAGCAGTGATGTCTATACGGGCTCTTTTACTAAGTCGTATATGTAAACATATGGGCCGAAACTGGCAGGTGTTATAGTTAAAAATAAAATAAAATAAATCCCGGTTGAAGCCGTCATTTGTATAACAATGTCTTTTTGGATTAGACAGTCCCATAGTTTCAGTATAAATGGCGCACTCAAAGCCTAAGATAGATGGATTAGGAAATTACCCCTGCATAGGTACGTTGTTATAATAATAAGGAAGATACATTGGCATAGGCCTTTCAAGCATTTCCACGTGTTGAGTGATCATAAATACTAGTAGCTGTGGCGGATTCCTCGGCTAAAGAGCCTGTGTTTCCTACAAGGGGAGTACTTTAAACAAATTTTTTTTGTTAACGTAAACTAGGCTCTACAGAGCCACTATAACATGATGAAATACTTTTTTATATAATAATAGTATTATCATTAGTAACATAAATATATTATATTTAAGTGATGATATAGTAAATCCTTTACTACGCCCATTGTGTAGACTTACATCAGCCAGCAATGACCAAGCCAGATCTTCTTCGGCTCATAACCCTTTAATAGGTCGAAACGCCTGCAAGGACCAGCTCAGATGTACAGCCTTTCAAAATGCCTAACTATCTGAAACAGGCCAATATGCGAGCTCTCTTCTTGCTTACTTCTATTCTTGCTCGATGTGGTTCGTTTATATATTAGTTATAAGTGTAAATACTCAGAAGTAAACTGATTATCCTTATTATTAGCTCCCATGTTGGTCTGTTTCATACGTTCAGTGTGTATGTACTCAGTAGTAAATTGATTATTATTATTATTATTATTATGCCATTTCGACATTTGAAAGGTTTATCATTTGGTTGGTTGTGGACCGGATTCCTCTCAGTCAACTTCGTATGTCGAGGTAAACTCTGACTTCACTGAAAAAAATCCGCCCACAAGCCAGCCTTAGGCAGAATAAGAATATAATAATAATAATCAATTTACACATACAATTATGATTAACCCTACTGAAGAGATTTCCATCTAATGAGACAAGGGCGGTACCGATTTTCGATTGACTCAACCACCACATCTAGGCCCTTTTGCTATCGAGAAGGATCTTCAACTTGCCTTTTGACTTTCTGGCGTTCTCTTATGGTCTACATTGCACGAGGTTTTTGCTCTGGTTTTCACCCGAACTTCCACTGTGTCTCCGCCGCAGACAGATTTATGTATACAAAGACACCAAACAGGTAATCCTGCTGTAAAACTCCCTGGTTTGTCTCCAACTGCGTGCTACATGATCGAGTGTAAAGCTTGCACAGCCACGTTCAGCCACGCATTAGCCACTTTCAGCCGCACGGATTTATAGAGAACATATATGACTGAAATTTTTAAAAATTCGTGAAAGCGGACATAGCTCAGCTGGGAGAGCGCCAGACTGAAGATGACTTCAGTTAAGCAATCTGGAGGTCCTGTGTTCGATCCACAGTGTTCGCATATCTTTTTAATATTTTTGCCCCTGAAGCATATATTATACTAAAAAAAAAAAAAGGCGCAATTCGTTGATAACTGACCTTCCAGTTGAAAACAGCTTAAATAAATTAATCGCTATAGGTTCTTGTGTATATGTACATAGTTAATTCATCTTTACCATGGCAGGGAGACACCTTCGATGAAATAAATGATAGCAAAGACGAGAAATGCAACTGCTCCTGCTAGGGTCACCTGTCGCATGGAAATTCTTGTGGCCAGCAATTTCCCACCCAAAACGGCAGCAGCTGTGCACAGGCCATGTCCAGCTATTGCGCCAAAAATTACAAACCAGTAATCAGAACCAGCTGCCATTGCAATTGTAGCGACTTGAGATCTGTCACCCCATTCACCTAAAAAGGTCATTACAAAGACTTGCACCCATGTTGGAGATAAGACCAACGAAGCAAGGTTCGTTACCCCTTCGCATACCTGGTTCCAGCCATCCTTTAAGCTTGTTTGCGTGGATTTTCTGCTTCGACTTGTGTAAAGCGGGGCATCGCCCGAGCCATTTTCTAACCCGTCTTGAGATAGTCGAGGCGATGATGTTGCTCTTCTAATTTTCCCCTTATTATCACGGTGTCCGGAAGGGCCTTTCTCTAGTTCGTCACTTTCCGAAATCAACTCCTTGGCTTCGATTTCATGCTCGACCTCCTCCAATTCGTCATCTACGCCTGCTTGAGCGTCCATTGAAAGGCCCTCGCGAATCAGCTTGACACCAAAAACCACAAACAACACTGCGGCTAACAGGCTGGTCACCTTTTTTGGCAAGAAGTGGGGTAATACGTGACCCAAAAAGGCTGACAGCACGGTCATCACAACTAGCGAGCTAAAGGCGGAAGAAAACACTGTCCATCTTGCATGGCGCATGGCCATAAGTGCCGCGATTAAAAATGTCTTATCTCCAATCTCCGAAAATATGATCATCGACAGAGCCATAGTAAACGAGTTTAAATGTGACTGGCCGCCTTCGCTGTGTATATTGGTCTCGTCTTTGACTAGCGATCCAGCGGTGCCGGAGCTGTCGCTGGTTTTCTTCTTTTCGCCGTCTTCATAACCACCCCCAGAAGTTTTGTCCCCAGCATTGCCGCCCGACGCGCCCTCGCTGTGTTTGTTTGTTTTGGAATCAGTGAGATCCGGGTTATTTTCCGTCGTAACTCCCAGGTTATTCGGATCATAATCGTTGAGCACAATAGGCTCGTCACCTGACTTGGCTGCAGCCACCACTGCTACATCTCCGTCCTCTTGAGAATGGCCCAGTGATTCTGTATCCGGCACGTCTATCTTCTGATAGTCGAACTTTGGTTCGGACTTTCTAAATTTATCGCCCTCCAACAAGTCTTCGGACGCGGTTTTATCCTTTGGCGACGTTTTGACCGCCTTATCTGAGTGGTGAAATGCGGCAGCTTCCTTTGAATCAGGCGGAATAACATCTTCCCCCTTGGACACATCGACCTTTGCATGCACAAGGCCGGCACCTAATGCTCCTCCCACCAGTACCAGAGTAAGATTCCTGCTGTGCATCTGGTGTCTGTCAGTGATGGAGAACTGATATACGTGTGACCTAGGAACCCCTGCACGCAAAGTCCCAACGGACGCACGAACCGGGAAATCGGTCCGAGGCGCCCGGTTTGGGCACATGGTTGGGTAAGAGGACGACGATACGTTTGATTAGTGCTTCGGCTTTATATATATATATATGTGTGTGTGTGCACCCGTTCTTTTGTTGGTTGTTTTGAGAATTGCAGCAGGACTGAGAGTGAGGATGGATATATGATGGTGCGCTTCTATATACATATTCATGTAGGCCAATATATGATCTATATGTCAATTATCTTCACACTATATGTATGGCGTGCACGCACTTCGTCCGATCAAACACTGCTCAAAACGCACACCCGAACACAGGCTCATTGCAACCTCTCCACCACCTTCACACTACAACAATATAACAGCTGCCCGCTCTAACATAACTCGCCAACGAAAGCAACAATCACGTGACACAACAAAATAAGACATCACGTGACAGATGCATGGCGGAAAGGCCAAGAGGAGATGTAGCCGCGGCGTCGGAAGCAGGAACGGAGGCCAGAGAATAGAGACGTGCACTGACCATGGAATGCGTTTTGATGACGGATGTCCCAATAAGACAGATTAAAAAAAGAAGTTAATACAGAATAATACACATCTTTATAGGGGAACGGGGGAAATGGGAAGGAAGTTGAATGGAGAGTGGAATTACAGAGCAAGTTTTTTTTTTTTCTAATTATCCGACAGCCAATCACAAGGGCGAGATAAAAATTAATGTCCGAGACAAGGCACCAGAGATTCCCTCGGCCGAAGAAAAGCAATTGTATGTAGAGAAGTAGTCGTTGACTAGCAAATCTTAACTTACCCTCGGAAGTCAGCTCTATTTAACCCATGACCATATTACGCATTGGTACCACTGAATTTGGTGGTAGAGGGTATTTTAGTACGAGACCGATAGCTGAGAACACCGAGATTCTCAGATGCAAAGGTCCCTTCACAGGTGTAATATTCAAACCATTTAAAAAGGAAGTATGCGCATACTGCTTTCACTATGACAATGGACGAACACAAAAAATTAAACTGGAAGCCCCGTCCACCCAGAGGAGCAAGAAGTCTCAACCTGCATACGCGGGGGTGCACTTTTGCTCTACCGAATGTCGAGATGATTGGTCGAAAGAGATTGATTTCGACGGACTGATTTCAGAAGGTCTGCATACAATTGAACTGAATCTCACGGCGACAAAACCCTCACAGGACATAGAGACAAGGTATAGCACGAGGAACACAGCCGTAGATGTGGCATGGGACCAAGTCGACCAGCAATGGTCCAAAACAAATAAAAGGAAAAAGAGTGCCAGTGATCTTCAACTAGAAAGCGAAGAGTATGACACCGCGCGAATAATATTGGTAGCTTTAGTGAAGAAATATCGGGCCATCCACAAAGGGATTTCGGTTGACGAGTGGAACTTGTATTCCAAGCTCCAATCAAACGAACAGGATTTATTGAAGCAATACCCGGCTATGCTCGATTCGCATATCAAAGTCTACAAGTTCCTACGCCACATTGTACCAAAAGCTCTTCTGCCTTATTTATCTACAGAGTTGGTTCGCCTCTGTGTCGGCAGAGAAGCGGGTAATGCATTTGGGTTATGGCAATTACCGCTACACTTAGAAAGCGAATGCATGGGCTCAAACCTATATCCAGAGGCGTCGTTTTTCAATCATTCGTGCGACCCTTCCGTTAGAAAGGAACGAATTGGAAGAGACATGATTTTCACTACTACGCGTGACATACCTGCTGGAGAGCAGCTGCACATCTCTTACGGCATGCTGGATAATTTTGATTGGAAAGAACGCGCTCAACAACTCAGTACCCAGTGGCATTTTATCTGCGTCTGTCCCCGGTGCGAGACGGAGAAAGCTGGCGGGGAGTGGGCCAAATTATAGAACTAACCTTACCATAGACTTTTTGCACTATAGAAACGACTAATTAGACCATTTCTGAGGAATTCAAACAGCGCGTCGTAGAAAGAAAGGGGATAATGCATTCAGCTGTCTGAAGTTCCCTCTTGAACAAATAGCGATACTTCAAACAGCAGGAGTCTGATGTAACCACAGAAACCGCCCTCATTTCACTTCCCGAGCGGCTTAAAAGGCAGGGATGACTCGTTCCCCAGGTCATATAACAGCGCCTCTTCCAATGCCGATTTACTGATACTGGTCTCGGACAACTCTGTAAAAGTCGAAGAATGCTCATCATTGCTCGAGTAATGGGTGGGGAGATGATTATTGTTATTATTAGGATTAGAATTGGTGGGTAGAAATGCTGCCTCTGGTTCTTCCTCTACTGCCGGCACAATTGAATTACGGGATTCGGACAACAGCCGCTTCTTCTTGTCCGGATCATTGAAAAATGAAGAAGAACTTGAAGACGAACCTCCTGCGCTATTGGTGCCAGCATCAGGATTAGAAAGTGGCGCTTGTCTAGCGGCTTCTTTGCCACCAGTATTAGCACCAGCCGTGGTATGCCGTGTTTGCGCTGGTGCGACCTTAACTTTCTGCATCTGCGCACGTACCTGCTCCAATTCCTTTTCATACAACCAGGCGGCCTGTTGAAGAATGAAGGGGACCGTGACATGGAACTTCTCCGCTAAGTCTTCCCAATCAACTTCACCGCCGCTAAGTGACCTCGATAAATACTCCCATAAGCTTTTCTCCTTTGCCGCATTCCATTCAGACTTTAAAACGTCCAATTAGAAATAATGTACTTTAGGCATTTTCTATCAATCTCCCTAACTTACAGATACGGGATCCTGAAATCCGTTTCGTGAAAACGGAAAGCGAAGATACACAACGGTTCGCTTCGGCCCATTGCTATTTTCACTGACCCCGTCAAGTGTGTCCACCTTAGACATGGCCCCTGGAAAGTATCAAAAGTGCCCAGCGTTGCGGAGTGGGTCGCTTGTGCGATCCCGATGATGTGCCTCTAAAGCTCCCAAATCACCTTTCCCATATCTACTGCCCGCTCCAGCTACTTAATGGCTGCACCCAATTCATGGGCTTTTCCTCTACACAAAGCTCTTCGCATCTTGAAGATATTTTACGTGTCCAGCTTGATAATGTAGATTCGTATCAGGCGTCTCCGACTGCACTTGATGTGCGCCATGCCACCATAGGCGGGAAGAAGTACACTTTTCCGCAAGTCCCTGTGATACGAGTATTTGGGGCGACTTTGGACGGCATGAAAGCACTTCTGCACATTCACGGTGTATTCCCGTATCTATACATCATGTACAATGGGCCAATCGATGACAAATCTGGTAAGTGGTGGTGGGTTGAGCAATTTCAGGTCCAGCGCTAATCTAATCTCCGCAGTAACCAGTTATATTGCCGCACTATGTTCTTCAATAAATTGTGCAATGTGCAGGGCTTACAGGAGAGACCCAAAGGATCCCAAAAGCATCTTTGTGTCCAATATTGTTTTGTGCAAAGGTACACCGTTTTATGGATTTCACGTTGGTTATAAGGCGTTCTTGAAGATTTCAATGCTGAATCCTGCTCACACGACAAAGCTAGCCGATCTTTTACGAAATGGGGATATTCTAAATTCTAGTTTACAACCATACGAGAGCCATATTCCATACATCCTACAGTTTTTTGCGGATTTTAATCTTTACGGGTGCGGATGGATCAAGCTATCGGATGCTTATTTTAGAGAGCCGATTGCAAAAGAGTTTTGGAGGCAAGACGACATTAAGATTTTAAAACCAAAGAATGGGTTTGAGCGTGTTTCCTACTGTGCTTTGGAAGTCGACGCAACTTCAAATCTTATACTGAACCGGTTAGAATTGAAGGATTACGCGTCAACTCAAAGTGGAAATAATCGTCCGATGAACCTTACTAGTTTACAGGAATTATGGGAAAAAGAGTCTGAAAGACGTCATTTAGAGGGAACTTCTTCTGCACAGTTCACGCCTAAGGTGTCTTCTGGGGAATTTACCACTAACAGCAATTGGTATAATTTACCAACATTAATGGAACAGCTAGAACAGTTGTTACGTACCTCTGAAAAGCCTGAAGATAAAGTGGCATCCTTTTCCGATTTCACCGAAAGAGGATATAGTCTTTTGCCTGAAGTACCGACTGCCTTTTCTACTGTTGACAAGGTCTCTCTGTCGAAACGCCTCACAAGCAGCCAAAGAGTTTTCGAACGAGAGATCGAAAGTAAAGATATCACGGTATCCGAAGGCAAGGAGAAAGAAGACGTTGATGAAGAAGGAAACAATGAGGACGAGGAGGAAGAGGGTACAGGAAAAGAGGAGGGAGAAATACTAGACATTGCTGGGGACTTTGTTCAAAACAAGGAATCCTCTTGGGGACCGTCTTCAGAAGAGGAAGGGGCGGCACTAAAGTCTCCTTCCCCTGCTGGAAATTTGAAGCGCTCTGCATCGTTCCAGCTATTGGACAGTTCACTAAAGTCGCTAAAGTCAACGGTCTCGTCACCTAGAAATGGAATATTTTCATATAGTTCCCAATCATTTGAGTCATCATTCACCATATCTCAGCAGAAGCTTTTAAACTCATTCATCGAGAAGCATTCTGGAGGAAATCAACAGCCTTGGGTGCCTGCTATACTTGAAGCTTTTCGTGTGAAATCAAAATCCCTTGCTCTGCGTGGAGAACCAATGGAGAAAGCAGTGTTATTGAGCAGCATTGAAAACTATGGAGTGCCTCAAGTCGATTATGCTGAACCATTTTATGGTAAAGAGGCTGATGTACCTGGGATTCCAATGTCATTTGCAGGGATTGAGTTTCGGCTGAAGGGAACGAGTCCAGATTTCTTAGAACCTTTTGAATTCACAAAAAATGTACCACCTTTTGATGCAATTATTGATCAAGCTGCAACGTGGGCACCGAGAAAGTTTGAGCTATTGAACCGGCCTCCATCACGACGGAGTGTATTTGAATGGCTACAGAAAAATAAAGAAAATGTGACTCATAGAAGAACAGCTAAGTATTTTACTTCTCAGATTGCTGGACCCACCCAAACTCAAGCTAAGGATATGTCAGATTCAACAGAACAATCCGTTCATTACAGGCTGCGGCACAATGATCCAAAGAATATGATGGCCCTTTCTATGGAAATTCATGCAAGCGGTAGAAATGGGCGTCTACCGGATCCTGCAGAAGACAAAGTGGATGCTATATTTTGGAAAGTACTTTCCGATGAACAGATTAATGCGAAAGGCGGTGGCGTAATAGTCAGTTGTGACGAACAGAAATTAAAAAGGTTGTCCAAAACTTCAGAGACAGAAGTTGTTTGTGAAGTCAATGAGATGGATATGATATTCAAATTAATAGAGATAGTAAGACTCTATGATCCAGATATACTAACGGGTTATGAGGTTCAGAAAGCTTCGTGGGGGTACCTTATCGAGAGATGCACCTCTGTTTATAATTTCAACCTCACTGAGGGCCTGTCTAGGGTGCGCACAAATAGCAACACTGGTCCGGGTAGCAAGTGGGGATTGAGGCATACTACAGACATTTCAATAACTGGACGTCATGTTTTGAATCTTTGGAGAATTCTGAGACATGAGGTAAACCTAGTTCAATATACCCTAGAGAATGTTGTTTTCAATGTTTTCAACGAACGCATACCGAAATACTCCAATGCAGATCTGAGTAACTGGCTCAACAGCGAAATAAGTACGGATCTATCCGTATTTATGCGATATTATAATGACCGGGTAAATTATAACCTGCGAATAATTGTCAGCCAAGAGATTATCTCGAGATACAGTGAACAAGCGCGGTTGATTGGAATTGATTACTACTCTGTGTTTTACAGAGGCTCTCAGTTTAAGGTCGAGTCTCTCTTGGCCCGTCTAGCGAAACGTGACAATTACATTATGATCTCACCTAGTAAAAAACAAGTGGGCCAACAAAACGCGTTAGAATATATACCACTTGTGATGGAGCCAGAGACACGCTTTTACACCTCCCCTGTCTTAGTTTTGGATTTCCAATCTCTATACCCTTCCATTGTTATCGCCTACAACTACTGTTACTCGACATGTCTGGGGCGCATCACCCCATGGAGAGGACGTAATAAGATGGGAGTAATTGACTTAGAATTGGACCCTGGGTTATTAATGTCTATGAAGGACGACCTCATAATAGCTCCAAATGGAATCCTCTATGTTAAACCGCAAATTCGAAAGTCAACGATTAGCCAGATGTTGACGGAGCTATTAGATACCCGAATGATAATCAAAGACGGGATGAATGACCACAGGATGAATGTTGGATTCCAAAAGTCTATGAATAACCGCCAGCTGGCACTTAAATTAACTGCGAATGTGACATATGGTTACACTTCAGCAACGTATTCGGGGAGAATGCCGTGTGCGGAAATTGCAGATTCAATTGTTCTAAGCGGCAGAGAGATATTGGAAGATGCCATTCATGTTATTCAAAGCACCGAAAAATGGGGAGCTCACGTTGTGTATGGCGACACGGACAGTATTTTTGTTCACTTACCTGGAAAATCGCGCAAGCAAGCCTTTGATATTGGGGAGGATATATCAGACGTGATTACTGCCAGAAATAAATCTCCAATCAAGCTCAAGTTCGAAAAAGTTTATCATCCATGTGTCCTATTAGCCAAAAAGCGATATGTTGGGTACATGTACGAAAAAAGATCTCAGAATGAGCCAGTGTTTGACGCTAAAGGAACTGAGACAGTGAGAAGAGATGGTACACCTGCAGAACAAAAGATTGAAGAAAAGGCGTTGCGGACCTTGTTCGAAACTATAGACCTGTCGCAGGTTAAGCAATATCTTGAAGACCAGTGGGGAAAAATTGTCCGCGGATCAGTATCCATACAGGACTTCCTCTTTTCAAAGGAGGTCAAGCTAGGAATGTATAAAAAGGGCTCAGAACCGGCTGGTGCGCTGGTAAGTTTAAAAAACATGGAGAAAGACAAGCGAAGCGAACCTCAATACAGAGAAAGGGTTCCGTACGTGGTGATCAGTGGTCCACCAGGGTCCCGACTATCTGATAGGTGTGTTGACCCAGAGTATTTATTGACACATCCATGGGCACAGCTAGATGCCGAATATTACATCACGAAAAACCTCATACCACCTTTGGAACGGATCTTCAATCTTATGGGAGCTGATGTAAAGAGTTGGTACGCAGAAATGCCGAAACAGCTCCACCTTCAACCCGTTGATTACGGAACCGGATCTACAACTCTGCGATCGTACATGAAGTCCTCATCTTGTATTATTTGCAGAGAGAATCATGCAGTAAATGGCTATTGCTGTGCATCTTGTATCCAATCACCAGTTGAGTCTGTTTTTATTTTCCAGAATAGGATGAAAGAAAAGCAATCTGCTGTCATAGGTCTGGAGCAAATATGTCGCAATTGCGCAGTCATTCCACCAGCCAGTGAAATTCGATGCATTTCCGGGGACTGCCCAATTTACTACTCTCGCATCAAATCGAACAATCAGCTGAAGGGGTATCTGGCAATAAAAGATGATGTTTCCGAGGCACTTAACTGGTAGTAAATGTAAATTATTTATTTCTGCTAACAATCAATTAATCTTGAAAAGCAAGCTCCCGGTAACGAAATTCATAGTGCTGAAATATTAAGCAAGTGTCATATCATTTTATGTTATATATAGGTTAAATCGTCACTAACGGGATTAGGGTCGGTCGTCCATGTGCACATTGAAAGGGAAATGAGCACTCAGCTAGGTCCGATACAAGTGCTTCACATTCCTCAAACGTTAGCCGATCACCAAACTTTATTGCACCTTTGCAAGCTCTTGTACAAAGTACGTCAAAAAGATAGAAGGGACAAGACCTTACACCGTCAGCAGTTGGAGTCGTTACAAGAGCTTGAACATAATCCGAGGTTAGGCCTCGAATAACTTTTTCATCAACATTGCTTTCGCATATTAATGCTGGAACATGAGTCACTCTGAGTTCACTGTTGGACAAGCATTCAAATCTGGTACCCCATTTTTCAATATCAGAGCGACTTTCTTGTATCACCTTTAGGTCGCCCAAGGCCAAGGAAATTATTACTGGTGAATCTAAACGGCTCGGAGACTTCAATTCTTTAGAAACTAAAAATTGAGAGATTAGACGCTCACAGCGTATTCGTTCATCGGCAGCATGCTGATCAACTATAACAAGGCTGTATTTCTTCAATTCGGCAGAGTTTGAGACCTTAATCAAAATGAATTTTCCATCAACCTGAGATATGACCTTACACGAGCATAATTGGTCCTTGGAGATCTTTTCATTTGTAGTTTTCATATGAGTCATCTGCGTTTTTGAAAAGTATTGTGAAAAATGGTCATAGTAGTCTTGCTGCGACGTTGCCTTTGTGTGTATTACGGGAAGGTTTGGCTGCTGTGGTTGCTCGCGACGTGGGGCCTTTCTAGTCGGTTCCAATAGTGTAGGGTTATCCAGCCATGGCTCCAGTGCTAAAGAAATGAGGCATGATATCCTACCAACATCCTCTAACTGGGTTATTAATTTTGTGGGCTCGGATAGGAGATCAGCCTTTGACAGCGGACCAGAAATTGAAAAGACAAATGCAGGACAATCTGATGAGTCCCTACTGGCATTGACTGACTCAGACAGCTTTATGCGCTTCGTGGGACGATGATAAACGTTATATGTTAGAGTACGAGCAAATTTGTACAAGGAGCGGATTGTGACCAGCCGGTTGTTAATTATGATAAACTGGGCATTGGTACCAAAAGAAGGCAATAGAACACCAGTTAGTGAGTGTGAACCATTGCGAGAGCTGACAGATAACCAATCTCCGCATAGTCGTTCTCCATAAAGGCAAGTTAGAAGCTGTACTTCACGGGGAAGCTTCTTGACAGCAGGAACTGCTATCAACGTAGACCCTTCGTTGTCTGTGATCTTCAGAGAAACTTTTGGCTTCGACAGAAGGCCTGGGAAAATTTTCCGCTTCAGAGACACTATGTGACCAGAATTGGCCGTCTGAGAGGTCATCATTTTGTATCTAGTAGGCAGACCTGCATGAAGGCAATTCACAGACACTGCCGTCCCTGGCGACGAAAACGCTTCTGTCTCTTCCACCAAATGCGGAGCAAATCTTTTGCCCCGCCTTATATGAATTGAATGCGTGTCCGTTGAATTCGACGAACGCGAGGTGATGTTAACAAACGAAGTAGCAGCAATAGATGCGAGGGCCTCACCCCGGAATCCCAAGAAAGGTGGGTCGGAAAGCTCAATTAGATCAACGCATTTCGACGTATAATACGCACAGCCAACGCGCAGCAAACCTTTAGGGTCTATGCCAATACCGTTATCCACCACAGTAAAGCTGAGAGTAGAGAGATCGAGCCTTGCTGTTATTTCCGTGGCTCCCGAATCTATGCTATTTTGTATGGTTTCAGACACCGCATCGCTGAATGATGGAATATTAGTTTGAGCCTTGAGAGTATTTGTTATCGAATTTGCCAGCGGCTTAATTCCATTAGCCATGAACAGATGTGCCAGGGCCGGTTATCTGATGGGCGACATTGGGGTGATTAGATTAGGGCTTTGTGGATTGGGATATTAGGGCTCGGGCCGACCGATTTCCAGACGCAACGCCAAAGGTAAACGCAGGTGAGAACGTGTGCAGAAACAGTCACATGAAAAGCGTTGTTGTTGTCTCTGCGTAATTGTCAGCCTATCGACTCCCAATACACAGGGTGATTAACATTTTGCAACTTTCTTCGTACAGAACCATCAAGTCGACAAAACCCGGTCCCGCCAAACACCATGGTTTGTATGTACTAAACGATTAAAGTGAGAAGAGGAATATGCTGGAGAAAGCTACATGGAACCTGTGTAAAACATGAATGCGGTTTCGTCGGGCATGAAAGAATATTCACTTTTCGAATCAGTTTCTTCAGATTGTACTAACAACTCGTTTAGCCGCTCCAAGAAAATACTCTAAGACTTACTCCGTCCCAAAACGTCAATACGACTCTCCTCGTTTGGACGCCGAACTCAAGCTCGCCGGTGAATACGGTTTGAAGAACAAGAGAGAAATCTACAGAATTTCCTTCCAGCTTTCCAAGATTCGTCGTGCTGCTCGTGACCTTTTGACTCGTGATGAGAAGGACCCTAAGCGACTTTTCGAGGGTAACGCCCTTATTCGACGACTTGTGCGAGTTGGTGTTTTGGACGAGGACAGAATGAAGCTCGATTACGTCCTTGCTCTCCGTGTTGAGGATTTCTTGGAAAGAAGACTGCAGACCCAGGTTTTCAAGCTTGGTTTGGCCAAGTCTATCCACCACGCCCGTGTTCTCATCACCCAAAGACACATCCGTGTTGGTAAGCAAATCGTTACCGTTCCTTCATTCTTGGTTCGTCTCGACTCCCAGAAGCATATCGACTTTGCTCTTACCTCCCCATACGGCGGTGGTCGTCCAGGTCGTGTTAAGAGAAGAAACGAGAAGAAGAACGAGGGCGGTGATGAAGCCGGTGACGAGGAAGAGGAGTAATTAAGTCAGTTTAACTAGATTAAACAGAAAAATGAATAATCTTGTCATGTATATCGGAGAGTATATTACGTTTTTATAGGGTATTTCATTTCCCTCATGCTTCTTGTGCTAAAAGCTCCTTTTTGCCACGTCCATAATGCGGCCTGTTTTCACCAACGTCCGGTGTATTATTTACATTCCAAATCGAATAGAAACTATATTCAAGACAAACCCTCTACTTCAATTTACCGTCTAATTTAATTTACTGACCAAAGCTCCCCATACGCCCCCAGAAAATAAGTGTTTGGTGCGGCTCGAATTGTAATTTGTGTTTTCACATATAGGGTTAAGCCCTAACAATAACAGTCACGCAGCGTCGCGGACGACGCAACCTCCCAACGAAACAGCTACATCTTCCACCCTCGCAAAATTATTCAACACTAGCTCCACACATAATCGACAAAAATGGGTAAAAGGTATGTCCCGTAGTGCGAATGAGGAAGAAGCTGTGGATGGATGTCGTTATCTGGAAGAGTCTCTATGCTCAAAATCACGAAATTACGAGAAAAGACGATTATGAACGCAATGTTGGCCATGGTTCAGTACGATGACCAGAAGCAGCTGCCTCCCCGAATTTCTGATTAATATATGTATACTAACCCCTTTCTATAGCGCGGGATACAGATCTGGTACTCGTTACATGTTCCAGCGGGACTTCAAGAAGAATGGTGTCATTCCATTGTCCACCTACATGAAGATCTACAAGGTCGGTGATATTGTCGATATCAAGGGTAATGGTGCTGTTCAGAAGGGTATGCCACACAAGTGGTACCAGGGTAGAACTGGTGTCGTTTACAACGTTACCAAGTCTTCTGTTGGTGTCATCGTCTACAAGATCGTTGGTAACAGATACATTGAGAAGCGTGTCAACCTCCGTGTTGAGCACATCAAGCACTCTAAGTGCCGTCAAGAGTTCTTGAACAGAGTCAAGGAGAACGCCAGATTGAAGCGTGAGGCCAAGGCTAAGGGTGAGCACGTCCAGCTCAAGAGACAGCCAGCCAAGCCAAGAGCTGCTCACACCATCAGCCTCGCTTCTAACATCCCCGAGACTATCACCCCAATCCCTTACGAGACCTACATCTAGTTTATCTCACTGTATGCTCTGTGTACGTGTTTATAATTAAAAGTTCATCCGTTGACAAAAATCTACCCAGGGCTTTCGCCGGGCTATCTTTCCTCCCAGCGCGTGCTTAGCGCGGATTTTTTTTTTTTTTTTTTTTTTTTTTACCGGTTAAAAATTTCATGATGCAACGACTTTAATCGTATCTCCGGATTAATTTTTCGGCTCTTCTGCCTTGACATTGTGAGACGTTTTTCTTTAGTTCTGCATCATTGTTCTTCTATCAATTCTGGTAGTTGAATTGGAAAATGGTAATGTCAAATGATCCGTCGCACATAAAACGCTATGAGTCGCATTTCGAAAAGCCTCCGATAGTCGAGGAAATGGCAAGTGATGAGAATACTACGTCAGTGTCGGTAGTGCCCACAATTCCGAGGAATACCCACTTCAAAGCTGAGAAAGCAAAAGTTAGTCCATGGATGCATTTCGTGGCCGGTGGAATCGGCGGGATGGCAGGTGCCCTATTCACATGTCCGCTGGATGTGGTCAAAACCAGGCTCCAGAGTGACTTTTACGGAAAGATATTACAGTCAGAGTTTTCAAACCTTCCGAAGCCTAAAGGGGCGGTCTCAAATGCTTATCGACAGCTATATGAAACGTGCACAATCCTCAAGAACATATATCGGATAGAAGGACCAAAGTCGCTCTTCAAGGGTTTAGGACCAAATTTAATTGGCGTAATCCCATCGAGATCGATCAACTTTTTCACCTACGGTCTAGGTAAAGAGGTTATTTCAACAAACTTCAACGGTGGTCAGGAAGCTACGTGGGTCCACTTATTGGCAGCAGCCAATGCCGGCATTGTCACATCCACTGCCACAAATCCAATTTGGTTAGTGAAAACTAGGCTACAACTGGACAAAGCGACAAAATCTACAGGACAACGACAATACTTAAACAGTTGGGATTGTATTAAGAAGGTCGTTCGGTATGAAGGTGTGCGTGGTTTGTACTCTGGTCTTACTGCTTCATATTTGGGCGTGGTGGAAAGCTCGCTACAATGGGTTCTCTATGAGCAAATGAAGGGTTTCATTAGAGGCAGAGAACAAAGAAGAATAGATGCCGGTGTTTCTTCTTCGTCATTCGATGGGTTTATGGAATGGTGTGCTACATCAGGTGCTGCAGGCCTCGCCAAATTTACCGCATCGCTCATTACATACCCTCACGAGGTTGTGAGGACACGACTGCGACAAGCGCCTCCCGTAGAAAGCGGGCGATCCAAGTACAATGGATTGATTAGTTGCTTCAAAACCATCATAAAAGAAGAAGGATTTTTATCAATGTATGGAGGACTGACGCCACATTTGATGAGAACTGTTCCTAATAGCATTATCATGTTTGGGACGTGGGAACTAATTATTAAGCTTATATCTCAGTGATTCGGCCCAAACAATTATAATATAGACAACTGTTATTCGTTGGAAAAGCATTCTTGTATATAGCTCTCGTATTTACTTCAATTAATAACATGCATTTTATCTACATGGACTCATTGACTTCCGTTCGGACACATTTATGATAGAGGTGGGATCATAAGTGTCCGAACGCGCTGACGTGAGAAACCACCATTGTGATTGACGGACGGGCACAGTGTCGCAGGTGACAATTTCTGGGAATCAATACATGTATGCTCCCCATTTCTGCCTAATGTACTAAACCAACACGCCCGTTGTCGATGATAGATTTCTCAACGCTATTCATTATTCCTTGTGTCCGCATGGTTTTGTCGCGGTCTTCCATTAACCTTGCAATCCTTAGTTGTGTAGCACATACTTCTTTGAGCTTTCGCAGATTTCCACTCGCTTCATAATGTGTTCCAGACTGTACTATGTATTTCCACGCGCTCAGCAACGACTGTGGCGAGCTAGAAGGTATATTAATTGAAGCACCAGCAAGAACTTCATACGCTTCCGCTATAAGCTCAACATTTCCACTCTCAAGGATGGCTGGCATGTTACTATCTATGACCGCCAGCGATTCCCTTACTAGCATCCTACCATTTAGTATTGTGGCTAGTATAATCACAGCCTCTAAACACAGCGACTGTAGGCTCGCCCTTTGTGCGACCAACAGATGCTTCAGTACCAGTGAAAATGCTCGCTCTGATTCGCCTGACTGTAAAAGTATCCTTGTATAAAGCAGCATGTACCGAACTTGGAACACGACGTCAATTGCAAGCTCTTGAGATCTGTTCAAGCACTGCCATGATAGTTCTAATGATTTTGTATGATTCCCGGCCAACAATTCAAACTCTATTTCCGCAATTCGAGTTTCCTGTTCTAGAGTCGCATCGTTCCAGTCATAACCGCGCAGCTGCTCCAAAAGTAACCGTGCTTCCCGGATTTTACATTGTTTCATAGCAGTCTGTAGCTTTAATAACAGAAAAGCTGGAGTCCAGATTTGTGAATACGATGGCGATAGATTGGCTAGAGGCTGTAAAGAATCCATTAGTGCAACAGACTTGTTTTGTTCACCTCGCGAAAACAACTAGAAAAGTTAGCAAAAGTTGCAACAAAGTATAAACCACACCTACCATCTCAGCGTTTCTTATTGCCGCATGCAACAGAACCGTATTGTCTTTGTCTTGAGAACAAAAATGTAGGTAGATGTCAGCCAGCGTAGTGTTGCCACATCGATTCCACAATGCAGATTTAGCAAGGTTCAATCTTGCTCTGGTATTGACCGACATATTTGCAGTCTCAATATAAAAACTTTTTGTCAATGCTTCAAAGCCTGAAACAAGAGGACCTCCTTTGGCAACAATGCGGCTCACCTCTGATTGATAAGATAATGCATGAAGCTCCACACTCGTTTCTCCAGATTTGGTTTTCAAATACTGAGATATTTGCTCTTTAATAGCTAGCGATTCTGGTACCTCAACTGCGGGGTTATTAACCAAATACGAATGAATCCACGAAAGTATCTGCGTTAAGCAAGCCAAGTCCATATTTTCCCGTGCCACAGAAATAGCCTCTTGAGCCGCTTTTAGAGCCTCCTTTGACCCTTGATACTGAGCCTGCAATATTGCCAATGTAAAAAGCGCATACTGGTAATGTGTCCTTCCCCTACTATCCATGGTGTAGTCGTAAAACCGATGTAAATGCTCAAATGCTCTCTCATAATCTAGATTCTTGCACGAATCAAGATATTGAACAAAATGGGCCGTCGGTGGCAGGTTTTGATTGGCAGAGATTAAATTCTCTAGCAGCTGTCGCATATCCTGAGGCAACACTGAGTTGTACCCTTCTAGTCGTTCTGCTTGGAATTCCAACATGTCATCAAGGTTTTCCGACGGAATGTACCATTTCCTTGTTGCTGGAACAAGTATTTTTTCAACACCAGTTAGTAGCTCCATATGATCATCTTCACCGTCCCCTTCATCATCCATACGGCTCTGCATCGCTTGCCAATCCGCCTCAGAAAAGACACGGAATTCTTGAAAAGCCCGCCAAAGCTCTGATACTTGGTCAAAGCTTAGCTGATCAAAAGATAGATAGCATTTGCGGAGAAAGCTTCCTAGTATTGAGGCTGGTTTAGCTTTGCGGGCCATGCCATGGCTGTTCAACGGACCATTTCCCCCAGATGCTACATTTTCTTCAATTCTTACCCGCCCAGCCTCATTGTACGTACCATCATTCGCTCCATTGTTCGAGTTATGCAAATACCCTTCCAAGCTTTGGAAAAACGAATGGAAGTCATCTAATGACCTCAATCTCCACAATCGGTATACTAGCAAGCTATACAAGCTCACATCTTCTAGTGAGCCCCTCACCTTATCTAAGTCCTCCTTCAATGACTCCAAGTTCCCGTCAATGGCATTATAGTTAGTAGAGTCCCCTTGCCTTTGAACAGAATCAATACAATTTAAAACACCTGCCATAACCTGAATTCGACTGGACGGAGGAATAAAATCCTCACAGTACAGCATGATTAAATGTAATATGGCGACTTTATAGGGTGTCAGATACCCCACCAAGAAAGCCATATCTGGGAAGGGTGATCTCATCAGTCAAAGTTAGTATCCCTAGTATTGAGAAAATTTTCAGGCCCCAAAATATTCTCACTGTTGTTATAGTATGTGGCAGAACTTAACCTCAAGGCAGGCTGTATGGCCGGCTTCCCAATACCAATTACGGACAGGATGCGGCGCGGAAAACGCGTCATCACTGTATCGTTTTACTTATTGTGAACATACATACCTCAGTCTTGGTAAATCTAACGTAACGCACAAAGCTCTTAATGGTCGATTAACAAATACCATATGAGAATCATCCATCAAGATAAAGTAAGTCTCATTCGCTTAGCTGCCACAGCACCAGTTGAGTAAACTGTATGCATGCCTCGTGATACCTGAAACTGTTAATATGTGGCTTGCGGCTGGCAATATGACATAAGATGGTACATAACGCTCCTGTACTCGTACAAATTTAGACAGAAGAGAGGGCGTAGCCTGCTACAATGCCTCAAATAGTGTAACTACTTAAGTGTGGCAATTTCCGGTACTCTGAAAGTTTTGTCGTTAATTTTAACATGCTCTCGGTTGTACGTTCTGCGCTGAAAAGGATGGTAAAAGATCCAGAAGTAAGTACCTTGAAATCCACTAGGACGACATGTCTGTCCACAAATATTACCAATGTTTTTGTGACGAAAGGAAAACAGCACAAATCTGGTGACAACACGTGTGCAGAAATGGACAGTGCGAACAATTCTGTTCCAAAAACTGTTAAGATACTTGGAAAGTCGCTTGATCAATTTTTCAACACCACATCTGGAGTGGACAAGTTGGTTGCTCCGCTCATCATTTCGAAGGTGATGGCTCTCCCACACTATAAACAAGTATCACTCCAAGAAATCGCCAAAATGTATATTGGAGATAAGCTAAGTAGGTCGCTGGTGCGCTGCTTCCCGGGGATTAGTGATACTGAAATCAAAACAGTGGTCAATGAAGTTTTACGTGTTTCAAATTTTGAACTGATCATGAAGTACTACGGACTCTCGATTTCTGCGTCTGAAGACCAGCAAGCAAAAATTAGCAGCTCTAATTTGGAGAAAAGTGCATACGGGCTCAGTTGTTTTGGAGCGCTTATCGAATATAATCAAGTGAAAGCCCACGCTTTATTTATTGATATTAATAGGGATTTAACAAAGGCACTGAGACTTGAGTTGGGTAACAGCGGAAGCCTTCATCCGGATGATATAAAAAGGATCCTCAATTAAGATATATATACTAAGCAAGAATTTAAGTATCAGGGGTTATCTTCCATAGTATTTAGCTGTTATGCTATATCAATCTCTATTTCTAGTTTAAATGTAGCAAGAATGATTACGAGGACGACACCTGGACGGTGGAACATCGTCTATGTACCATTAATTTCCATGCAATATATTTAGAAACCTTAAACTGGTTCTGGTAGGTTATCATGAACGTTGTCCTAAAGAACATACGTGATGAATTAAAATACTATCCTCTGGGGTATTCTGAGATACCAGGAAGTTAATCAGTACACTCTAGGCATTAATTAACTATAGAAGTAAAGCTTTGCGGTTAGCCCGTTTTCTTGCAGCACCCATTTGAAATAATTCGCGGAGAACTACAAATTGCGAGTCTTAGCATTTACCAGTTGGGGCGCAATTGGAAGCTTGAGGTCTATTGTTCTATCTCTATTCGTTCTGTATATGTATGATAACGTGCATACGAAACGTACTTGCATAAAACTCGCGTGGCGATCGACAGTATAGGTGAAAAATGTGGCAACCCATCGTAATATAAATCCACACGATCTATTCAGTAGAAATTAGTTATAGAGTGGCCGTGTAAAAGAACTCGACTCATTGAACTGAAAAATAATAATAATAAAAAAAAAAAGAAAACAAAAAAAGAAAAATGGGTCAGGTAAACATTATTCTACGAACACAGGAATGCCACATAATACTTGCCGAAACGATGAAAACCTGGAATAAACTGAGAGAACTTTACAAACTCTTCAGTTATGACATATTCTACAGAGTCAATGATCATTTTGAAAACAGTATGATCAATACGAGTACGGGAAAACAACATAGAAGACCACAGTTCAATCCCAGCGACATTACTTTTGTATTATGATTTCGGTAGTAAGAGCATTTGACATAAATTAAATAAACAATTTTGATTTTGTGGCATGTGGAAACTTAGATCCAAAATTAGATCAAGATTATTTTACCTCATTTTGTGGCCGCAGCTACCGAACTGGAGAAGTTGCGGGGACCTGCTGTTGCGCTTATCTCCATTCCAGTTTCAAATTCTTTGAGATATTCTTACGCAGTTATTTGGTGTAATTTTTTGTTACAGCTTGGATGGACGCTCAATTCGAAGCAAAATTGCATTCAGCATTTCTCAGGCCGTATTGGAAACTATGCATAGAAATTTTTTGTATGATACCAAAATAGGATTATATAATATATATATATATATAAAGAAAAAGAAAACAAACATTCAGACGGCCGTTCTTCTTTAATCAAATGAGGCTTTGCCAACTATAAATAGTCCAAAAAAATAACAACACAAATCCCATAGAATTCATAAGTTTCAACAGTACATAATTTGAAAGTTCTAAATTATGGGGAACAAATACCTTTCTCCTGTCGCCAAACTTGCGAAAACTGCAGTTTCCCTTTATAATAGGGACTTTATTTTGAACAAGAGAAAGCCCAGGTCTTGGGCTTTAACTTGGCCACCTTTCCTTCCTGAAATTACAGACAGCGATATGAGGAGGAAGCTGTTTGTCCATCGCTCCACTTCACCACCGCAGCAAAAGCTACTTGAACAAGAGAAATTTACAGTCCTTGGAGATAGATATATCAGATTTTGCACAGTGCGGGAAATATTTCTACGTTACCCAAGTATGGAAGCCCCTGAAATCCAGGATTCTGCATCTATCCTTTCAAGTTCCGACTGTCTCAAGCTTTGGGCTAGAGTGTATGATCTTCAGAGAATTTTCCACGCATCTGAGTTTTTGGTGAGGACTCCTAGTTCGCTAGCTGACCTGACAAAAACATATGTTGGAGGGCTTTATTGTACTGATGAAGGGTCCCTATCCAAATGGTATCTCCAGAGTCTTGATCCCATTTTTTACATGATGGATCATTGTATTGAATGGGGTCTTACTGATGAAATCCTTGATGAAAGTACGCATAGTCGCTTAATGCTGGATGTGTCTTCAAGAAAAAGCACAACTGAAAACGGTCTTTAATACAATCCAATTTGTTTGTTTTAGGTTTTAGGTCGAAACGCGATTATATATATATAATATGTTATTATGTTCTTTCGGTTCAATTGCAAGCTTTAGTGTTCACTAGTTAGAATAGTTTAGTAATAGCGTCAGCGTACAAATAATGAGCATAAACGAGCGAGAAACCACTAAGAATAGTTCAGCAAGAATTTGCTATGGTATAATGAATCGTAGCGGTTTATTTTTCTCTCTGTTACCAAGTTGGAGTTGGAGCATAGCCTACTTTCAGAATAATGCATTGCGCCGAATTTTAGGGGCCTTTAAAACAACCCCTATAGGAGCAAAGGATGCGGAGGTGGAACCGTTCCACAACAGAGTCAGGACCTAAAAGGAGTATTACGGCATTCGTGTGTACCGTCACACGAATCCCAAGAACCCCATAGCCAAGTCTATGCGTGATTTGCGGAGTGGAACAATGGCTGATTTCTTTGTTCAGATCAACCAGAAACCGGAGATAGCGAAGAATCTCTATTGGCCTAACCGTGCTCCGTGGAAGCCAGAAAATACAAGAAAGTTGGCCGTCAGCTATGCAAATACTAAAGACCTCAGGAAGAAAGATTACTTGCATAGTAGAGACAAAGGGAAAAGAGTGGGTTAATAGCTGCCATCAAGATGAGCATGAAGGATTCTATCAGAAGCATATTGGATATCAATTGTACTCCAAAGAGTATCCTAATCCACTATGAAGGTTATTCTAGAAGAGCCCACGCCACGTGCTTAGTAGAATCATTCAAATGCGAACACAACATGGATACTTTGGAAGCTACTTCCAGAGATTGAGAATCCCCAACAAAGAATACAACTGCTCTTGTGGTGAATTGGAAGATGTAACACATATCCTGGTGAGATGTGGACAATATGGGAATGCCAGAAATATCCTGAGGCAAGTTTCATCAGAGCTCAACTTGAGGGTCCTACTCGATACCAAAAAGGGCCTAGATGCGGTAGTTGAGTTCATCAAATTGGTACCGCATTTGTCACATTAGATGGAAATCTCTCCTGCGGAGGGGTCGCTTTTGTGGGTTTTGTCCAGTGAAGTCTAGAGTTCGTCTCGCTATACGAAATGATTTTCCCACATGCTCATTAATTGAGGGGAATCCGGCGCCATCAACTAACCCAATGAATGAACTTTTCAATACATCGAAACGACTGTAATGTACCATATCTGAGCTCTTCTGCTTGATGCTATTCACTTATTTGTATTAACTATGTGTATGTACTCAGGAGTAAACTGATTATTATTTATTATTATTATTATTATTATTCCCAAGTTGGAGTTCGCCAATTAACCTGCGCCGCAAGTAGGGGTGGTCTATTTATCCCAACCTTTGCAGCTCCGCTTTCCGTCGTCACTAAAAAAGTAATTCTGGCGGTTTCCCTGCACAGTAAAAGGAGGTTCTAGGGAATCAGTCTATTAAATTTGGCGTTTAACTAATTGCGGTATACTTTAGCTCTAGTATATTTCATTGGTGTGCGATTATCTAAATTACCTGGGTTCACTATCAGTCATGGAATCGACATCATCACCAAAGAAATTCACTGCTATAACTGAGCATAAAGCAGCCTTAGGAGATGATTCTACTCGGTTTGAAGCTCGACCTCACTTTAAGCAGCAAACTTTTGATGAAATCTATGGAGTACCTGAAAACTTCCTAGAAATCGAAGTAAGTAAGAATCATGTTGATTTTGTGACGGAGATACTGATATATCATAGGTGAGAAACCCTCAGACACATGGTAAGCTGAAAATAAAGAGTTTTTCGTATATATGCTTCTGACAGCTTAAGGGGTGGCACGCAAAATGTATACTGATTATGAGATTATCTGCAGAGTAAGTTTGACTTTTGATATTTGTAACAGACCACTTACTCGTAACAGACAAACATACCAGCATTCAAATTGAAGCAATCATCTGTGAGGAGGAGGTATAGTGACTTCGAGGTTTTTAGAGACATATTGGAGAGAGAATCAACTCGTGTAACCATTCCGCCGCTACCAGGAAAAGTGTTCACGAATAGGTTTGCAGACGATGTAATTGAGCAAAGGAGGGAGGGCCTTGAACGCTTTTTGCAAATGTGAGAAATTATGGAGCCGATATAAGAATTTGGAATGCTAACTTAACGTTTTAGTGTCGCTGGTCACCCTTTGTTACAGACGGGATCCAAAGTACTATGTGCGTTCATACAGGATCCACAATGGGATAAGGTAAGTTGTGTGTGATTTAGGAAAGAGGTAGACTAATCATCCCCTTGTAGAACCAATGGTTATAGATACGGAAATGTTGCTACAGCGTGTGCTGAGTAGTAAACGTTCAAGCATTGAAACAATTGAACTTCCTCATATATACAAAAAAGAAGGTAGGGAAAAATAAGCTATTACATTATATACAGCTAATGGGGGATAGCATAGAAATGTCATAATAATATAGTATTTTCAAAACCTACATGATGAGTTTCTGTAAAATGATAGTGTCACTGTTGGATGCAAACCCGCATCTAATTTATCCGATAAATGACGGCGCGATGGTACGCGCAAAGGGAGTATTGGACTGTGCAGGAGGCCGAGCAATAGATGATTGGCTTCGGCTGATAACAAGGTTTAAGTTCTTTATCCCGTCTCATGTTTCGTTATATTATCAGATGAAGAGGAAAAGCTCTGAAGACTCGGTCCCGACGTTGAATAAAAGCACAGACCTGGGGATTCCTGTGAAAGCAGCAGACTGCATTCGAATCTTATCATTCAATGTCTGCGGGATCAAGAATGTAGTAAATTACATGCCATGGTGTCTTAATAAAAGCTTCGAGAATATGTTTGAAACACTTCAGGGCGATATAATATGCTTACAGGAGGTACGAATACAACCTGACGATGTTACAAAAGACACAGCAATGGTTCAAGGATACAATTGTTTTTTCTCGTTCCCGCTAAACAAAAAAGGGTATAGTGGTGTTGCTATTTATGTTAGAAACGAGATTGGTGTTCTGAATGCCGAGGAAGGCATAACAGGTTGGCTGGATTGTGGAACTAATTGTATGAGCTATCGTGAAATTGATAAGCGGAAATCTATCGGAGGTTATCCTCAAAATATCGACCGGAAAATGGGACAGGAAATTGACGCCGAAGGGAGGTGTGTGGTTTTGGATGTCGGCTTTGCTATTGTTATTGGGCTTTATTGTCCTGCAAACTCTACTGGTAATAAAGATGATTATAGGCGAACGTTTTTTGAATGTGTTGACGCGAGGGTTCGCAATTTAGTTGAAGTTGATGGCAGAGAGGTAATATTGCTTGGAGATCTTAATGTAGCGGCGGAGTTGATTGATTCGGCTGAGGCACAACAGAAGTTCTTTCAGCAAAAGAAACTCTGTTATTCTGATGAGGGCAAAAAGTTTAGAGAAGAGAATGCCTCAAGTATGCAGGAATTTGTGTATTCCAGTCGTGAGCGAACAATATTAAACCTCTGGGTTAACCAAAGTAGGTCCCTACTGGTTGATTGGTGCCGCCAAAAGCATCCTTATCGTTTGCGCATGTATACTTGTTGGAACGTTAAGAAAGGTGGGCGGGCTGGAAACTTTGGATCTCGTATCGACTATGTTCTCTCAACTCCAAAATTTATCTGCAATAATGCAGACATATTACCGAGGGTTTTAGGTTCAGATCATTGTCCGGTATTTGCCGATTTGAAGTCTAAAGAGATATCCAGCTGGCTCTCCGAGAAAGCAAAACCGCCTCTTCCAAGGCTATGTGCAGCTAACATACGAAAGTTTAAAGTTACTGATATTGTTCGCCATTTTTCAGGTAGAAGTGGACTGAAAGGAGATAAAGAAACTCCTGTATTGGCGGATAAAACTGAAAATCGCCGGCCACCGATGGCTGGAACACTCCAGACTGTCCAGAGACCAGAGAAATTATTGAAAAATACTGGGAAACAAAAATCCATCCTTTCATTTGTTGGTCCTAAACATGAAGAAAGATCTAAGGAAGGGACTCCTGACACTTCAAGAGTCGGCAACGATAATCGAACAATCTCAAGAAATGTGAACCAAGTTCCAGCGTGGAGAAAGATTTTCCGTACGCCGACACCGCCGCTATGTACCTTCCATTCACGTCCTTGTAAAATGATGACAACTAAAAAGAAGGGCCCCAACCAAGGTAGAAGTTTCTGGGTTTGTTCTTTGTGAGTAAGTTGCGTGCATTTAAATGATCAAACACTAAACTAGCTAGGCCACTTGGACCCACTGAAACTTACGAAGCAAGGGCAATGTATAAGTGTAACTATTTCAAGTGGGTTAAAGGAACTTGATGGATCTACATGCCGGCTAAGGCAAGAGGTATTTAAGAGATCACATTATACGTGATTCGCCTCACACTTTATGCATGTAATCTGATTAGTACTGATACGTTAAATTGCTCATAAGATACCTACAGCAAAATTACTGCGGATGCTGCCTCCGATTTCATGCACCAGCGACGTTTGATTTGATATTCACCAACAGATAAAAGATATTTAATAGAAATCAGTATATTAGCTGATGTATTTCAACATATGTGTTTGGTGGATACCAACTTATTTACATTCCATTAGTCGGAACTGCATCAAAAAAGTCATATACGTCACCACATACATCGTTAAAGAAATCAGAAAAATCTGGTTGATCAACATTCAGAAAGGGTTCAGATAAGAGCTCGTCTGTCCATAGACCGAAACCTAAGTTTTCCGAGTTAAGCAATTCGTTGGGTGTCATATGGTCAACAGTGTTTGGACCCTTGCAACTGGGGAAGGATGGGGTTATCGTAGTGCGATTTGGCGAACTTCTGGACTCATAGTCTATATTGGGAACAGAATCATTGTGTTCTGAATGCAACCTTCGTGCAGACTCTGAAATTAAACGTGGAGCTTTCTTTTTGGAACTGTGCGTTTCGGAAGTTAGTGTGAAGGTTGACAACATACGAGACATCAATAAACCAGAGGTGTCTTTACTCGACTCCTTTCTCTTCTTCCGACGCGGAGCATACTTATAATTCGGATACTTCACTCTGTGCCAACAAGAATCTAGAAATGATATGTAGTAAAAATAGCGCTTGAAGATAAGGTTATTATAGTTTTTCCATAGCTGAAGAGTTAGTAGGCATCAATCTGAGTGTAGATATACTCACATCTGACAGGATAAGAGATATTTGGCCGTTAGAGAGATTCAATCGACGAAAGGTTGGTTGAAGTAAACTCCTTGCGCATAAGAAGCTATTCGCCGGTCTGGGAGGAGACGCGTTCGAATTAGTTCTTTTTCTTTTGCTACCGCATTCAGGATGAGGAGTGAAACTGCGATTAGCCCCATCATAAAAAAGATATTCGTTGGATACCTCTAGCCTTGGCTTACAAACCTGCAGTACCTCAATAGCTGGGAGGCTGTCGTCTGAAAAAATCTCTTTTGATGAGTTTGTGTGCTGTTTTGACGGAAGCAGAGACCGTCGCGTAATTAATGGGGGATGGGGCTCCTCCATCTTGTTACCGATTGATATTACAAGATCAAGGGCACAAACAGTCGGCAGCTAACGCCTTTTAAGAACAGGCATATAAGTGAGGCAATAGAAACACATGGTCAAGAGGGGGAAGGGGGGGGGGCCACAAATGGGGCATTATTACTTTCTCCACTCCTTCCTCAAAGCCCGAGCTGGGCCAAATTAGGAAATAGGAAACAGATGAAACTGTTTGGTTTCAGTTTGATCTGCAAGCTGCATTATTAACGTTGGTGCTGCAATGAGCCTAGAAAGATCTATTGAGGTCTCAACAGCGAGTAGTTCTCAGAATTGCTGCCACTGCCTCAAAATAAAGAGGAGTCCGAGACCCCTAATATGCTACAGATAGTTACAGGAATCAACTAATCAGTTCTAGACCGGGTCGTAGCGTGGTTATTGGATCCTGTTCACTTCGTATTGTAGCGAGAATCAATTCGATGAATTATAGTCAAGAAATTTTCGAAGAGACCCCCAAGTGGGAACGCCAGCGAAATTATGCAGAACCTCATTGGAATGGAGTAATGAGAACTAACGTAATTATGAGTGCGACGCAAAATAGAGAAGATGCTCTTCCATTTTATATGTCGCACAGCTTGAAGGAAATGTGGCAAACTCATATGGAGAATAGAAAGGATAAGTTTTACAGGATTTGGAAGGTACACCATTTTGTTCAAGAAATTTCAGCACTAACATAGAATATAGCAAGTGGTGAACAGTTCCTTCAAAACTAATGGGCAAGAGATAAATGACATAGAAGATTTTAGTCTCATTAGGCAGAAGCATCGGATCTTAGAAATAACAGCAGCGGTTGCGACGGAGATGAAGAGGCTTGGAATAAGACAGCGACCCAAAAGTTTAAGTAAAAGGACACAACAAATTCTCCGTGATGTCTACTCTGTTAACTCGAAGCCAACTACTGCTCAAAGGGAATTCCTCGCAAGGAAGTGCAAGCTTCCAGCCAAGCAAATACGTATATGGGTAAGGAGATTTTCCTTCGTCTACATTCAACACTAACCTAGTTTTAGTTTGCTAATCAGCGAGCACGATCGAGAAAGTAGCCATATTACTTCTCCGCTATATATATGATATATATTTTAAATTCAGTAACATGGAAGATGATCTTGCATTCTTCCGTCTGTAGCAAATGTATTTGGCTCGCGGCAACATATATATATATATATTATATATAGATATATATATTCTAATTGTCCTCTTCATTCAAATAATCAATCTTTCTGATCTCAAACAGTCTGTTGCGAGCAGCAGTAAGTTGCTGCTCCAATTTGAGAACTTCAACTTGCTGCTCCATGGCAGCCGTACGGAACTCGTGTGGAGTCATCTTAGAATAATCGACTCGTTCCTTTCGGTCACCAGTTGACCTCTGTGACAATACGTCTTGAACCTGATTGACTAATGTACGGCATGCGCTAGTAACCTTTTTACTCGCTTGTTCAAGCTTTTGTTGCGTTTTCGACATGAACGAAGCTTTAACGCGGGATGCAGCAACCAACTGTGCGGTCGAGGCGGCGACTTCGTTAGATGCAACAATAAGCTCCTCTGGAGAATTAGAAGATCCAAGAACCCCATCCGCAGTTTCGATAAGAACATTAGTTGACCCAGCCACAGCTTTAGCAGCAGAAATTAATCCCTCCGTCCATCTGTTATGTTTCTTTAAATAAGCTGTGCGAGATGAAGAACCTCGTCCTTCAGAAACAATTTCATGCTGACACTCAGTTGCAGCCTTAATCAAAGCTGCAATTGCAGATGTAACTGCTATGGCAGCTTGAAGAATCGCCTCATGAACCTGCACATCAAACTTGGACACAGACGGATCTCTGGGTTTAGACATCATCTCATTAAGCCGGGCATTCGCAGATGCGACTGCTTCCGCAGCTCGCGACATTTCCCGATCAACTCTATCTCCAAGGTCACCAGAGTCACCATTTGTCGAATCTTGATACTTGGGCGCCAATTGTTCAGCCAAGCGTGATAATTTTTGCAATTCTTGTTGAGTCTCAATGTTTTTATTGATGACCAAGTCCGTCTTGTCTTCAATAGAGAGAGAAGAAATTGCAGAGGAGTATAAAGAAGTGAAGAAACTTTCTGCTGCCACAGAACTATCACGAGCAAATGTTGAAATGCTATCTGCCATCGAATCGTCACGTGCCATTCTAGTAAGCCCCTTTGAATTAATAAGCAGGTCACAAATAGTACTAGAGAAGGTAGTAACTGTTTTGATGATTTCGGAATGATCCCCATTTGGCCCATCTGCAATGAAATTGTTAAAGGCGCTGGAAAATTCTGTGGCTGATGACGAAGCCTTTTCGATAATAGATAGAAGGTAGCTTGGGGTCGAGTTTTGGTTACCAGCTTGCATAGGAGATTCAAACTCGAACAATCCCTCCTGAATTCTCTCTGCTCCAGATGCCAGAATAGCATCTACGATAGAGTTTAACTTGCTCAAGTGGCCCATTAATACCTCATCGATTTGGGAGTCAATAGCTCGATCCGATTCTTTCTGGCTCAAAGATAAATCTTTCAGAGCATTCTCCATAGTTGTTATAGTTTCTTGCATAATCTCCAACTCATCGTCTTTGTCCTTAAGTTTACTCTCAAGCTCTTCACTTCCCAATCCACGCGATGCGTAATCATCAATGATTCGTTGTTTAGCCTTCAATGCCTCTTCAAGTTCCTCAAGTTCTCGATTGTGCTTCGAAATCATTAACGAAAGATCCGAACCCTTTGTTCTTTCTGCATCATTGAGTTTGTCTTGCATCATGCGTAAATCGCGCTCAAGTTTTTCAATCTCATCTTTATGGCCACCCTTTGCTTTGTCAAGGTCATACCTAGCCCGATCTCGTTCTCGAATCATATCAGCCAGTTCAAGGTTCTTTGCCTTAACATCACGTTCAAGTCTTTCACGACGGTCTATAGCTTCTTGTGCTGAAGCAGCCTTCGCCTTCACTTGCTTGTGCTTGTTCAAAAGATCTAAATGTTCTTGTCGCAGTTGTGAATAAAGCTTCGCCAAAGCTTCATATTTCTTTTTCCATGCGTCAATCTGATCCTGCAAACTTTGAATAAGTTCATTCTTTGACTCAATTTGTTGACCGGAATTAGCATTCAATTGCGACAGCTCATTTTCCAGAGCCTTGACTCTTTGATCATACTGCTCCAAAAGCAACTGGTTGTGGTCATACTGACCCTTGAGATTAAGTAAATCTCGCTCTAATTCTGCTGCCCTGCCGGCGGCCTGTCGCTGCATCTGATCCCGCATGAGCGCTTCTTGAGCTTGACGCTGGGCTTCGGCTTGCTGTCGCTGCTGTTCTTCGAACTGCTGTTGTTGTTGGTAGGCTAGCATTTGTTGGTGTTGGAGCTCAGCCTCTCTCTGCGCCTGAAGTCGCTGTTGCTCTTCATCATAAGCCTGTTGCTGAGCACTTCCCCACCAATCCCCAACTGGCTCCGGTTCTTCGATTTGTGCTGAAGGCACTGGTGTGGACGGAGTGACTGACTGTTGCCTTTCTTGATCACGCTCTCCAGGACGTTTTGGAAGAGCGGGACCCTGCTCGTCACTCTCTCCAAATAGATTTGGCGGCTCAGCCGGCAGTTTTGGAATTGTAATCAAACTCGTCAAATATTTCAAGCTTGAGCAATCGTAGTAAAAGTCTTGCAACCGACGATATTGCGAATAATATCGGGTTCTTAGGGGCTCTAAAGCATCATCATCATTAGTGGTTTGATGCATAGCTCGCAACATACTGGTTGAAAACCGGTATATTCCGTAAGATTCGGCAACCATCGGAGTTAGAGATGAAATCTTACATTCATTGGCCCGGCCGTGACTCAAGGACGAAAAAACAAGACGTTGAAAGTCGTCAATCGAATCCTGTAAGTTCATCAGATCGGTGATGACCTCGTACCCCTCATTTGGATCATTAATAGTACGAAGCGAAATGTACTCTTCGTATTCAAATGTTCCATTAAAGTCTGGGTGCAATCTGTGAAAGTTGAGCTTCTTGAGCAAGAGTATCACATATTCGTGAATGAGCTTGGAGTAGCCATGATGCCCCGTGCTTTGCGCAGTGCCTCGTCCAAGGGAATCAATCCAATTCAAATGAGCCTGTGCTTCTTTTAGAACAGAAATATGGCCCTCCTGAAGCACTTTGTGAATGGTGATCAGGGCCTTAAACAATTGAACTTCATCTTGATGCAACGGTTGCACCTTCATTCCGTTCCAAAACGCCCTGCCAGAGCGATGGTCCCAGGAATACACAATACATGCCCGCACATGCTTTCTTTTGGGTGCCGTTTCGTCAATGTTCGTTGCCTTTTTAATATTAACACTTAGGTCCGCTTCGGCCCTTGTTAGAGCACCAGTTCCAGTGAGTGCTGACATGTTTTATCTGTCAACCTATACCAATTGCAATTCAGTAAACATGAAATTGGGTTTTCAAATGTTCCATTGTACTTACTATGAGCTGTGTTTAAACAATCCGCTGTGTGCTACGTGTAAGTTGTAGAGCAGTCTTCTAGGTCGGCTGTGTACACTTTAGCGCCTAACAACTGATTACATCTCCTGAACTGCGTGCGTAATCTCCCACCGGTCCGATGCTACTACCAAACTACGCTTCCCTTAATCCTGATGCGTGTACGAAAACCTTTAGAAGGTACAGAAATATAAGGGTTTAGCTCTTTTCTTTAAGAACACAAAAGAATTGAAAGCAGAGACCGAGGTGAAAAAAAAAGGGTAGCTGCACAGCCGCTACGCGCTTCATTCAAGCTCTTCTTATTCTCTCACATGTCCAGTTTAGCATAAACTACATGATGCTCTACGCATTTATTAAATACACGCCCAGGTCAATGTATCTGGCGTGTGTCTGTGCTGCCAGCAGTAACTACTTCTCTTGCTATGGTCAATCAAGTGTGGGGTGAAAAACCATCCCGATCGGACCGGGTAACCTAAACTAATGGCACAAGTGTCACAAAGCATTTTCGCCACTTTTTGTGTGCGCGTATTGCGCGAAGTACAGGGCCAGGCCATATAAATAACTACCAGCAGTTATTGCCAACTTTTTCTTTCCTTCCAACAAGCGTTACTTTCTAAGGGCTAACACATCCTCCGTTACAAACAGTTTATGTCTACGTCCATCGAAAACCTCAAGTCTTTTGGTATGTGATTCTTTGTGAGATCAACCTTGTCTGTATAATGACTAACCGAGACGAACAGATCCTTTCGCCGATACTGGTGACGACGATACTCAGACGACCAACTATATTCATATCAGATGTCAACAGCGTAACGGTCGTAAGACTATCACCACGGTGCAGGGTATTCCGGCAGAATATGACTTGAAGCGTATCTTGAAGACTCTCAAGAAGGACTTTGGCTGCAACGGCCACATTAACAAGGACGAAGAGCTCGGTGATATTCTTCAGTTCCAGGGCGACCAGCGTCAAAAGGTTATGGACTTTTTGACTTCTGCCCTCCAGTTGGACAAGAAAACCATTCAAGTCCACGGTTTCTAAGTTCATCATTATGTTACTCGATTATTTTATATTTCATATGGGTTTCGTATGTAGGTAAATGGTATTAGTATCATTCGTTGCTGTTTATACTTATCTCTGATGAAGTGAAGGAGCCAGGAAGCTGCCATGGTGGTAAACAATTGAAACTAGTTCGTCATTATGCCCATTCTAGAATAAATAATTTAATTTAAAAAATATGATTTACATTTTGCTCTCAGCATTTTCCGGGGTAGCTGCCACTGTGTATTTATTCCTTCCCTGTAAAACAATACCTTCTTGAGAACCTTCAGCAAGAACATTGACAGGGGGAATTTTAGACGATGATCCCGAGGTTGACGATACTAGTTCTGCCATGGGATCGCCGATAGGTGGATATGCATTTAGGTCGGAGGTAGCCGCAGGACGAGGAGCAAAAGACGAGTCTTGTTCTTGTGCGGCAGGCTCACTGCCAACCGGCTTTCTTGTAGTGCCAACAGGTTTCCGCTTTGCAAAAGTTTTGGGAGGTTCATTAGCATTGCCGTTGTTGTTCTCTAAACCGGGAAGCGTTTCCAAGCTTGCAGAAGGGTTCGAACCCGACACTTGCAATTCTTGAGAACTCGGAGTCTGATGTAGTATTGCATAATTTTCGGGTAGCTTCATCTCCGGTGTTGGAGCGTACGGATTTCTAGACTTTATAACTCTATCGCCATTCTCGTTGAGGGAGTCCATCAACTCTGGAGGGAAATGATGAGGCTCTGGTGCTGGCTTAGGTCGCGTAGGTAATGGTGGAGGAATAGAACTCAAGTTTGGTTCATTATTCTGTTCCTTTTCGATACTGGAAAGGCCTGTTGTAGCATCTCCTCTCAGAGTTTTGTCTTCAATGAATGGGTTACTATTGAGATCATTCACACTATCGTTCTTCCCCAGCCGTTCTTTGAAATACCAACTGCTCCATTTTTTTACAGTGCCTACCAAGGCTGCTGGCTTGGAAATTGTGCTTTGAGGTGGTGAATTCCCTTCAATATGCTGTTCATTACTTGAGATACCCTTAAGCTCACCGATATGCTGCTTAATATCAAAGTCCTGTTCAGAATTGCTAAATGAAGAAGACGATGTAGTAGAACCACGCCTTACTATCCCTGGCTGATATCTCAATTCTGATGGAATTCCTCGATCCAAGTCAGGTCCTACTAATTCTGCCGGGTCTGCCTGTGGAATGTCCGCTACCGCTGGACTACGATGGCGCAGAGAGCCTTGGCTTGGAAGAGAAGTTGTGGTAGATTCTCCTACAGCTGAATCGTCCAACGATTTTTCGCTTTTAATGCTAGATGAGGAGGATATTCCTAGTTTGTTGGTTTCTCCCTTACTGCTAGAAGCACTAGCTGGCGTACCGTTAAACGGCCTTACGCTTTTGTCCCATATACCCCCACGATAAAACTCCCCTTCCGTCCCAAAGAATGTTAGATCGTCCATGTACGGCAAAACAAGAGTTTCTTTAAACACTTCTCGTATCCTGTTTTCAATTGCTTTGGTAACCACATTGTAGGTGATCTGCTTTGTGCTTACAATGGGTTCAATGAGTAAATTCAACTTTGGCATAGTCTCAAAAGCATACCAGAGACGGTTAGAAGGAGGTGGCTTGATCTTAAAGATTAACTTCCCTTCAAGGTGTTGAACAGCTACTGATAAATTCAGCGATACATCGCGAGATTTAAACCTGGCACCTAAATTTAGAATGGCTTTGGTAGCAATCTCAATAGAAAAGCTTCCAGTGTAGGAAACATTTGCCTCCAAAACCATTAGCCCTTCTGGAGTCAGTTCGCGTAATTTAGGGTTTGTAAAATATGGAATGGCGTGGCCACAGTAAATCCTCTTTACTTCAATGTCTGATAGAAAGGTAGGGCGTTTCACACGTGCGAGTTTGTTGACAATCTTATTCCTGAAAAAGTTCTCAAAGGGATTAGTGTCCTTAACAGCAAGAAACAAACGTCCTAACAGTGCATTCAACCATCTTGTTTGAAGATTTGCATCGGTCGAATGCAACGTCTGGATTAATTCCATAACTTCACCAGTTTTGTAATGCAGTGGCTGAGCCATAATGAACGGATCAAAAACAGGAGTCTCCGAAAACTTGTATCCAGTATTGGCCTTTGGGTTCCAAGTAGCTGACCGCTTAGACGCTCTAATAAGTGCAAAATAAAAGTCCTCCTTTTCAGAACAATTGTCGCTGAACAAGTAAAATGCATTTTTCGGAGGACTGTCGGGGTCAGATAACTGTGTAAGAGGATCAGGTTCATCATAATCAACTTTAGCCAAGCAAATAGCACTCCTTTTTATAAAAAGCTGGCCGTCATTTACATTCGGTGGCCACATGGTTACCACGTGGTTAGCAATAACGATAACATGTTTCACACTGGATTGATCGGAATCTTGGTATAAGAAGAGATTTCCATGCCTAGATCGTTAGTACACTTAGTGGAAATTTTGCGGTACAACACTTACTTCAACACCGCAAAATATTTGTTAAGTTTTGACGTAGATTTTTTTTGCTTTTTGTCCTGACTTTGCGTATTCGCTGCAAGGTTGGCTTCAGAGGACAGTCCTGTGGGGATATTGGACCCCTTAAACGACTTGGAGGAACTGTTACTCATCAGCTTGTACAAGGAGGAATACGCAGTTTCACTTTGACTTATCGATGCATCATTCGAAGCAGATGAGGGTGGGTTCATTGAGTTCTTTGGTCCGCCGTTAGGATAAATAAAGTATTCCCTTGAGACAGTTAACCATCCAGTGATATAGGCATCTACTCCAGTGTCTAGTTCTTTTTCAAGCAGCGATGCCGAGTTACCAGAGGATGTGGAATTTGACTTCTGAAGTGACGGGGTAGACCCTCTATCCTTATCTTCGTTATAAGAAAATAACTCCTTATCGCCTAAACCTGATCCATCACTCTTTTCTTTAGCCACCTCAGGGAGGTACCATTTGGAATAATAGTAAATGCCGACAACAACTAGGGGAATAAACGTTATGCCTCCTAGGATGTACACACATAAAAAACCAAAAAACCCCATTGCTTGAACAGACAAGAAAACCAATATGGAAGAAATGCAGCACAATTCCTATTGTTGCGAGCCAGCTAATCAAACACGATTACAAAGAGAATTAAACTCAAGCTCGGCCAATGATAGGAGCGTACAATAGTAATTGGTCTGGTCTGGAGGGATTTATCGAGGAGCTGAAGTGCGGGATGTTGCTAGTGACTTGTTAGTTGTGGATAAGCTAGCGTGCCCGCATGTTGCGTGTCGGAACGCTATCGTTTAACGGAGGAGGGGGGAGGGGTGCGGCTGTCCCGGTGACCAGATATTGCGACCCGGAAAGTAGTCGTCTCTACGTCTCTATCATATTGAAACTTTGAAGATTGCTCTAGAGTTTCTTGTATACTACAGCGTGTCATTGAAAAGTTTGCCTATTTAGCTGATGTGTCTACAGCAGACACGTAACAGTTGCAATCTAGTAATTCCGTGCCGGTGACGACGCGGAGTGGATGGGGAGGTCGTTTACCCTACCTTCGCCAGGATATAAAAGTTTGCGCTTGCAAAAATTTCCGCACAAACCTTTACACGACATCAAAGGATGATTATTATATAAATCTCTTCAGGTGAGTTGGCTTTATTCGCAATCAATGTTTGGCAATGATTATTCTATACCATACCAATTGTTCCTACTGAGAGAAATAACTGAATGAGAACAACACCTCGTTTCAATCCCATATGAGCCATTCTTTGACGTGTTTCAATACATGTACTAACAACTTCTATGCTTAGGTAATGAAAGTGGATAGTCCTTCCTCTTCTCTCTACAGTTGTAGCCATTTTAATGATGATTTTGTCGACCGGGCGGACAGAAACAATGAGGTTTTTTTAAGCATTCGGCCGTACAACTGGATGTGAAACTTCAAATTTGTTGAAAGGTCGTATCCTTCTCTTTAACTAGGGGAGCTGATCCCATTCTTGGCAGAATAAGAGCAGGAAGTGTTGTTTGGCTTATACTAATCGGGGAACAGGGGTTGAATTTTTCTCAAACCTGGGGAATTATTTATTTTGAAGATGTAAGTTATCGAAAACGGCAATACTGCAAAGAAAGCGGAATTTACTGGGATATTCTATGACGAACAACATATTCACACTGTACGAGGGGTGTGACAGCCTCTGTGACTACTTCAAAAAAACTGATTTAATGAATCCGAGAATATCCGAATGTTTTGCTGTATGCATTCTGACAGTTTCACTAACGGTTTTCTAGGTAATGTTTAACTAGACCTTTGCATATTTAATTAATTTCTATTGGCTGAAACGATTTATTCCTGCGTAATTTTTGTCATAACTATAGTAGTTCTGAAACCGGAGATTTTTCGGAAAAAAGATGAAAAATCGGCATACATATTCCCCTTTTCGGATGCATGTATTTTCTTTTTCTTTCGCTTTTTTTTTTTTTTTTTTTTTTTTTTTTTTTTCCTACTTATATAATATCCAGTCCTTTTTTCAACTTTGTTTTGTATTAACTTACCTGTCTGTTGTAAACTTTTGCCACTGAAACTACCAAGTCTTGGTGCTCTAGTACATAGCGATAACAGGCATGACAGACAACAAGAGGAAAAGAATTACGGACTCTCTACCGGCTATGACCATTACTACCCGGTCATCCGCAAGGAGGCAAAGTAAGCCAAAGAACGGAGGAGATAGAATCTTGCCACAAAGTGTATCTGACGAGAGTTCCAAGGATTCTAGAAGATCATCAAGAGCAGCTATGCGAACAAGGGCGAATCACTCGCATACTAGCTCGTTGGTTCCAGAACTCGTCTCTTCAACGTCTACTGTTAAAGATGACAACGAAAGCTTGAGCTCTATGTCCCCTAGCTTGACTTTAAAAAAAGTGGAGGTTGCTGAAGAGACGAGCTCGAAAAGACGAAAAACTGTTGTCCAACAGCATGCAGTAGAAAACGAGGATATAGATAATGGAGAGGAGGAAGAAGAGGATGTGGAAGAGGAACTTCCAGAATTTGTATACGAACACAAAAACACTGGAAACGAGGAGGAACTAAGTGATGGGGCAGAAATGGATTTAGTTTCAGGTTGCAGATTAGATTTGTTGGCACAAAATCCTGATATGCCTTTAGTTTCTGACTTCGATGAAGATGGAGACAACTTTAACAGGTTTAAGAATATTGTTGATGCCCCTGCTACTGGACAACCGAGGTGGCCCATCGATCAACAAGATGACTCTACCACCTTCTCGATTCTTGTAAAAGAAAAACCGGAGAACATTAATACAACTCTGTCCACTACGCCGTCTCCAACGCAGTCATCTTTTGCTACTCCTGAGCCTCAGACTCCGGAGGAGCCTTTAAAAGAAACATCCATTGAAGATTTCGTCATTTACAGTGAAGAGGAAACGGAGGAGCCAACCATTCAAACTTCCAATGAGGCTATGAAGACCACATCGGTGCCCTTATATGGGTATAGAGATAGGCGCAACATTGAGCTTGCCAATACAAACGTAGCAGCTACAAACACAACTCGGTTAATGGCTGCGTTGTCTGCAATGTCAGATTCATCCGCCAACGGTGGCGAACCTATAACGCCGAGTGTCACCAGAGCCCTTTACCAGCAAGCTGTCATTGCTGCTGCTGGTCTTAATCGCCGCAGTCTATGGTCCGGGAAAGCCAGAGAAATGGTAGGCGCTGGCGTTGTTCTTGGTGACTTTTTTGCATGATATGATTTATTTATTATTATTTGTTTTTACATAATGTCTGTATCATAGTTCTAATGGTTTAATCTCACTTCTCTTTAGGTACTGGGTTCAAGGTGAAGAAACTTTTCCATAGTGATCGGCAATCCTTCTTATCGGGCCGATATCCTACGATAAGCATATGCCGTAAATAAACATTAGAACTAAATTCCTAAAACCTCTTCAGCGTCAGAAAACAATACAATGAGTCATCCAGCCAGTTACTTTGATAAACTGAAACATTATCTTTTGTACAATTACAAAGATTATATTCCGCATGCATTGCTCTCGCTCTTTGGACTGGTTAGCGTCAGTGGTTTACTTATGTTTGGTGGTAGAGAAAAGGGCATGTGCTCTCAATGCTCCCGTGGATCAGCAGCTCGGTTCCTTTTGAATGAGACTAACCACGACGATAAGTATTATCAGTTCTTAAGGCATTTTAAACCCGAAGCGAGCTAAACACTCCGTTCAAACAACTAACTTCTTATTTAGATCGCTTACTCAGCTGATGGAATCTTCAGAGATCCATCACAACCTCCAATATTTTCCTGTTTATGCCAGTGGCATATTTAAGTACATTATCGTCACCATTATTCTTTGTCAGTGGATTGTCATTGGATGGTTCGCGTATCAGAGTTCGTTCAAGCTGAACCAAACTTACAGCGACCTCTACGATCAGGTCAGCATACTTTCTGATGTGCAGAAATTCCTTGATGGTGAAACGCAAGGGATATCTGACGCACTAGATGAAGTTGAAAGAGATTTGAGAAATGAACTTAGTCGCCTGAAAGACTGTCAAAAGTCAGAACTGGATAAAACATCCCTGAGCATTGCGTCAATTTGGAGTGAGGTTTATAAAATTCGTCAAGATTTCAAGGTCAATAGCTTTATTGGGTATAACCCCTCGATAGCTGCACATCCTCCATCTCCAGCGTTGGGTGGGCCATCTCCCCTTGCTAACTCCTCAGCTGCTACCTCTGTTCCATTATATGATTACTATGCACAAAAAAACTCTGCTACGAATAACAATCGAAGTAACATTCTAAAGACTGGTTATGGTGCATTTGATTTGAGCACAAAGGAAGGTCGCGAAAAATGGATTCGATCTATGAAAGCTACACAACCCAATAGCAATAACTCCAATCCAGGAAATGCAAAAAACAATAATAATGGGTCAAAGCCAACGCAGCTCTTCATGACTAAAGCAGAAACCAAACAGTCAAATGGGGAAAAAAGTTGTGACCCTAGGTCCGAAAATAATAGGCCATCATCACCCCAACCCAAATCTGACAACAGACTTCCTTCGATACCATTGACTAGCAACGAATTAAAGCAGAAATTGGAGGAAGGTGAGAAGAAACAGTACCGTCGATTGTTTATTCCCGGACGAGGATGGATGTCTGCAAAACGTCTCCAGGAGGAATCTCAGTTGCTAGAAAAGGCTGAGAATGAAGCTGCTGCTGCTGCTGCCGCTGCTGCAACAACAACCTCGTTCACCCCTACGGGGCATACCAACTCAGGTTCGACTACTTCAAATAACCCATTTGCCGCTACCCCCGAGCCAGACGATCCCACAAAAATTATTCACCAAAGATAACAACACATCACAGCAGCTGCTATATATAGAGATCTTGCTTATAATCTCATATTTGCATCGTAGATTTAATTGCGCACTGGTGTAACGATAATAAGTCATGCTGCTTCAGCCAATCCTTAACATAATCAGCATCAATATTTTGACTGTACAAGTACGACTTCCAGCGCAACCAGTTATTCAAATGGCGCTTGGACTTGAAATGCTCAAACAGCTCTGAACGAGGATATTCGAAATCCTTAGTCCCCTCGGACCATTCACAAACTATGCAAGAACTGCGCTCCATTTCTAAGTTAAAACAGTCTAAATATCATCAGGGCAAACATCTCTATATATAATATCACGCCTCCCAACCATATCTTATCCGCATGCGTGATAGAATCATGCGGTTACAGCTTGCCTAAAGAGATGAGACCACCAGTCATTACTCAGTCCAATTTTCGCACTGCATATTTATCTTCCTATCATCTACGCACGCTAAGAGATGACTCTAGAAATAGAAAACGAAATTTTCATTGAAGGCGCTAATTAATTTCCGTAGCAAAAATCTGTAGATCCTCGTAATCCAGAACATCTTGGCAAATACACGTGCAGCTTGAGGGTAAGTTTTATTTAGTACTGGGACAAGGGGCCCCACAATGAGCCCAGATTCGACCTGAAACAATATAAGCGGCTGTCGTCCATTATATTATTAGTGTATATTCGCCTATCAGCTAGTTGTTCGTAGTTGTGCGTCGTTACGTTTTTCAAAAACCATATCCATCGGTTCTTACATGCTATTTCTCATTTCTCAAGGTACTAACTAGACAACCGCTCAGTTTAGCACTAGCAGCGTGTATGAGTGTAACAATAGGGCTCCTCACACTAGGTGTGCTCAGGTTGGCCTGAATTACGCATTTTCGACATTGTAAACTAAATATGTAGTGTCACGTGAGATCGCCCTAACCCTTGATATATAATGAAATAATTCGTTGTATTTAGTGGGCAGTTTTTCATGAATGAAGATGTAATGTCGATAATGCGATAATTCGGGCCAGCGTGAGTACCCCAAACTATATACTACTATGAAATATAGATCAAAAAGATAATGTCCCATAATGATGGAAGATTTCACTGCTCAGAAAACTTCACTCATGAACCATAACCCGTATAAGCAACAGAAGGATTAGATCCGAGGCTTCAATTATAGCGCCGAGGGCTTGTTGTTTCATCTTCCTTCTGTCCTCTTTCCCACCTCCGGCATTGACTACGTTCAGCTAGCAGATGCTATGGAGGGTCACGGGAAAATTGGTGTGTATTCGAGCCGCGCCCACCGCCGGCAAACCCACCCCTAGCATATTTGCATACTAAATGAGTGTATATCGAATAAAGATTGCACTTGACTGGTGGAATAAGAGCGATAAGTTCATTCAAGAGGTCTTTGAAAAGAATAACATTTTTATAAAGTGTGAAAGCGGGGGCGACGACGAATACACGGTGCAGCCGCCTATCGACGCTTCAGATAAGGCACAGATTGATTGGCGATACTCTGGGATTAGATTGATTACGCACGACATGGAAAGCACAGAGCCTACAAGTACTACTGTTAGCGACTTTGGTCCGTTGAGAAGTAAATACCTGGGAAACGGCGTCGTCAGGCTATATCGTGATGCAGATCAGTCAGGTGAAGCATTAACAAATGAGCAGGTCAGTAATAATGAAAACGCTGCGGGCACTGTAATAGCAATTTTGGCAGTTCCGAGCTACTTTACCCCCTCAGACATTTTGGGGTTTGTTGGCTCAAAGTTTAGCGATCATGTAAGCCATTTTAGGATGATCCGCACTTCTGTGAATAATCGGTACATGGTATTGGTCAAATTTCGCACCAAGAACAAGGCTTCGGAGTTTTATGAAGAATATAATGGGAAGCTTTTCAATTCTATGGAAGCGGAGAGTTGCCACGTTGTGTATATCCAGTCTGTTGAATTCAATTCACATGTCAAAGCCAGCGACGATGAGATACCCTATTTGCTAGAAGATGATTTTACAGCTCCAAGACCAGTTATGCAAACCCCAACAAGTACAGGCTCAAAACCTAATCCCCCCCTTCCGAGGTCTCTGAGAGAACTTCCGACTTGTCCGGTTTGTTTGGAACGCATGGACACCTCGGTCACCGGTCTATTAACCATTTTATGTCAGCACACTTTCCACTGCCAATGCCTCAGCAAATGGGGTGGTGGAAGTTGTCCTGTTTGTCGATATTCACAACGTGGGCATTATGGCAAACCGGCAAACAGCTCTGAGGAGTTAAAGTGTCGGGTATGCCAGGCCAATGTGAATCTTTGGATGTGTGTTGTTTGTGGTCAAATTGGCTGTGGCAGGTATGACCAGGCACATGCGTTTGATCATTACGTCAATACGGGACATTGTTATTCAATGGATATTGCGACACAGCGAGTCTGGGATTATGCGAATGACGGTTATGTCCACCGCCTAATTCAAAACCAGTCCGACGGAAAGCTAGTAGAATTACCACAACCCGGGTCTAGCAGTTCTACTAATCCATCAGGAGATGTCACAGATCAGAAGAAGCTTGATGAAATTGGCTTACAATATACTGCGCTACTCACATCGCAGCTTGAATCTCAAAGACTATATTACGAAGATATGTTTGCATCGTTTGCCGATAGGGCACAAGAATCATCAGAGCGGATGGAACGAGCTGAGAAAGAGTTAGAGAGTCTAAGAAAACAGATGGCAGATTTACTTCATGAAAGAGAGCAAGAAGTCCCAAGGCTAAAGCAGGATCTGGCGAATGCTACAGAAAAAGCCACCAAGCTTAAGGAATTATATCTGCGGTTACAGCAAAGTTACAAAGACGAAAAGGCCATGAGTCAGAAGATGTTGGACAAGTTAGATTCCGTGACGAAGGCTAAGGCGGAGCAGGACCTTCGAGTTCAAGAACTCGAAGACCAGTTGCGAGACATAATGTTCTTTATGGATGCTAAAGAAAAACTTGCAAACTCTTCTGAGGATGTGCAGCAGGGACAACTTGTCGTTCCTTCACCGTCCAAAGGGAAGAACAGAAAAAGGCGGTGAAGTTTTCGCTAATAGTCTGCGAACACATTTAAAAATATGTATTTATTTATTTAATCAGTATGGGGCGGAACGTAGATAGTTTGACTGTTACTTTGTCGATTCGGTCCTCGCTGGTTTGCTTTCTCCGATCGTTAGAGCTTTCATCTCAGATAGAATAGGGCCTGCTTGCATGAGACGTTCGTAGTCCTTTGGATGGAATATAGTTCGGCCCTTCTTTCGAATATAATGGTGGAAATACCTAACAACATAGACGGACATAAGGCTGTCAACAAACTTCTTTGCCTCTTTTTCATCTTGAAAGCTCGCTCTTCCAACATTGGCCAGGAACCTGGTGACCTCATCAGCTCGGGAATTCTTTGGAGAACCATCCTCGGAATCGGGAACAAAACTAGAAAAGAAGCTAAGCATTTTTGTATTCAAGGTTCCTCTGACAATTTGCTGAAGCTCTTCGTCCTTTAAACCTGGAAATTCCTGGCAGGCCAATGCTGATAAACGCAAGTTAAGCAAAGCGTAACCAACAGTTGCGAAGCGAGAGGCAGAATGTTTAGCCATCGCTTTATCTTTTTCATTCCGCTTATCTGCCTTTGGAATGGTAAATTGTGGGAGCTTTGTTCTGGAATCCAATTGAACCTTTTCGGCGCTCGTAATCGGAACATCTAGTTCTGACTTAACCGAAACTTCCTCATCGGCTTTCGTACAGGCGGTTTGGTCACCAGTAGTAGAGTTGGTCCTCTCTACTACTGTTGTGTCCATCATCTGAGCCATTGCAGTTTTAAAAGCTCGAGTAAATACGCTGTTCGCTAGAGTTCCTCTTCGAATACTCATGTTTCTTGCGTGGTACTAACATCTAGGGAGTCCTTGGCTTAAATATTCCATCTTTGTGGCTTAGAACCTCATTGAACTCCATATGAACCTCATCGGTTGATCCAACGTAAACGAATTATATGCATCTGCCGACGCTTGGTTGTCTCAGCCCCTACAATAAGGCCCATTGTCTAGTCTAAAACAGGCACTATCTAGATGAGCCTCATATAACATAATGTTAAAAGGTTCCTGATAATTATGGGCAAATTTCAATCCAGTTAATACTCAAACCACAGTAAAGAGTGCTCTGGTGAAAATTGCTCCAGAACAAAACTATTTTCTTTTGACAATATTGCCCGAACAAGTTTCATGAGTCAAATGCTCTGCATCATTTCTTAATGTACATAATCTGTGGAAATTGGTCAGCAGTGCTTAAGAAATCTCTATATTTATCCCGCAGCCTTCGAACGCCTATGTAGAAGCACCCCGACTCATGCGAAATATAGGGCCTTCCTGAATTCGGATCCATTACTAACTAACTAAAGCTGTATATTTGTGTGACTTCCTATATTCCGCTATAACCAAGATTGAAACCTGGGCCCTTTTTAATTTATTTCAGCTTAAACTTCTAATTCAGTATAGTGAATAGTTAAGAACCTCATATTGTAGCTTTAGACTGATTATCTCCCTTGCGCCTATGTGGCCGACGAGAAATGACCATACAAATGTTTTCGTTCCTCATTTCGAACTGTAATTATTTAAATCTATTGTTTTGTTCAAAAGAGGGAATTCCATTTTCAATCACCTACAGAAATTTTTTTTCTTTTTTTTTTTATTGGATCTACAAGAACAATTACATGGTTCCCTCTAACTTCCAAACATTAAAACGTCTTAACTAGAGTACTGCAGGGTTTTTGGTTCGGTGAACATGTAGGTGCATGCATGTATGCCTACCCCGGTAATTCGCCGGGCCGACTGAAGAGAAAAAGCTTCTTGGGACTGAAAATATTTTTGCCTATCGATTAGTCGAAAGATTAGACAAAAGAAAATGACCAACATGTCAAGTAATTCTATCAAACTACTTGCAGGAGATGTTCATAGGGGATTGGCCGAGTTGGTAGCAGAAAGACTTGGGATGCCATTGTGTAAAGTAAATGTCCATCGCGATTCAAACCGAGAAACATCTGTTACTATTGGAGAGTCGGTTAGAGATGAAGATGTCTATATCCTCACTCAGATAGGGTCAGGTGATGTAAATGACCGAGTCGTTGAGCTGTTGATTATGATAAATGCCTGCAAGACCGCCTCAGCACGACGGATCACAGCCGTTATTCCAAATTTCCCATATGCACGTCAGGACAGAAAGGACAAATCACGAGCCCCCATCACTGCTAAATTGATGGCCAACATGTTAGAGACTGCTGGATGCAATCATGTGATTACCATGGATCTTCATGCTAGCCAAATACAGGGATTCTTTGATGTTCCTGTGGACAACCTATATGCCGAACCTAGTGTCGTTCGATACATTCGAGAAGAAATTGATTATAAAAACGCCATTATCGTATCTCCAGATGCCGGTGGTGCGAAGCGTGCTGCTGGGCTAGCTGACCGACTGGATCTGAACTTTGCTCTTATCCATAAGGAGCGAGCTCGTGCTAATGAAGTATCTAGAATGGTCCTGGTTGGCGATGTCCAAGATAAAATCTGCATTCTCGTTGATGATATGGCTGATACATGTGGAACGCTTGCAAAGGCTGCTGACACATTGTTGGGTCATGGAGCCAAGTCGGTTGTTGCCATTGTTACCCATGGCATCCTGTCTGGAAAGGCTACTCAGATTATCAATGACTCTAATCTCCACGCAGTTGTGTGCACTAACACGGTTCCATTTGAGGGCAAGAACGAAATCTGTCCAAAGCTGGACACGATTGACGTTTCTGGAGTACTGGCCGAGAGTATCAGACGATTGCACAACGGTGAAAGTGTTTCATATCTGTTCAGAAATGCTCCTTTATAATTATTATATAGACCTCTACCTTCTGGTTGTACGATTGATTACAACATGTCTCTATGCGCATTCCTTTGACACTGCCCATTCAGAACATAGTTAGATTATTTAATAACATTCAAACAGTCGTCGCTTGTTCAACAGCACATCATTTCCTACATTCTTATCAATTTGATGGGTAAAGTACAATGTGTTTGTAATCTATCAGGCTTTAACAAGCCCGTACTTTTGCTTATCTAGATCTTCAAGGGAAGATAAGATTTCGCCTCTATTAGAAATGATCTCGTGCTCTTCACCATTCAGAACTTCCAGAGCCCGTTGGTCAGGAACCCAAATGACATGGGCACCAGCAGCTTTGCCAGCCGTTACCCCTGGGACGCCGTCTTCAAACACAAGACATTCTTCTGGCTTGATGTCCTCAAGGCCCTTTTTGCGACGTTCAGAATTGAGCGACTCTAGGGCGACCAACCAAATGTCTGGATGTGGCTTACCACGCCCAGCGGGGATGCGTGGATCATCGCCAACCACAATGTGGTCTCCAAAGAGATCAAACCCATATTTCAAATGAGCAGTCTTTAGCTCATAATTATTCTTATGAGATGATGTAGCAAGGGCCATGGGGATTTCGTGCTCTTTGAGATGCTTCAACAGCTCGTAAGCGCCGTTCATGAATTTGGTGTTCGGCCACTTCTCAGCCTGCTTCTTTGAGGTAATGGCAAAAAGCTCCTCGGGTGTGTATGGAAGCTGGGACCATTCAAGGAATTTTTTCGCCGCATCTGGTCCAGGTCGTCCTTGAAGCTGAATCTTGACAGACCACGGCAGTGGTGACTTCCCGTGTTCTGCCAAAACTTCATTAGTCACCTCGGTATACATATCCTCGGTGTTGATCAACAGACCATCCATATCAAACAAACATGCTTTGTACCTGTAAACACTTGCATTAGAATAACCGTGCTTCGTAAGTTGACTAGCTTAGACTCACATCTTTGCAAATTCTTTCTATACTCTAAATATGCACACTTCGGCTCTCCACCGTAATCTTTTTTTTATCTGATGTTAGCATGTCTCGGCCGGTCCGCCGAAACCCGAAGCATTTTAGCCGCACCCCAGCTTTGGCGAAGCTCTTCCATCTTCCTACTATGAAATAGTCTTAAAACTATGATGTTTACTTTTACTTTTATTGGAGTCCGTAATTATTACTGTATTATTGGAAAACTTCCACTAACAACACATACAAACCCTGTGGCTGATCAAGACCCCGCGGCGTGGATAGACCCAGCTCTGGAGCTTTTTTCGTATCGGACACTTTCTACACACTTTTCGATGTCCGCAAGAATCTTGTGTCAATTGTATAAATAATATACAATTACTTGAAATGCGTCAGTCCTCGGGTGAAAGGGCCGCTAAATGAACTCAATATCTGGCTGAAGATCTCTGGCGATGTGAAACAGTTTAGTACTAGCAGCTAGTCTATGTTATAAGCCTTGGATGAATATACTGTGTGTGTATTTATTGCCCGCAATTGGCGGCAATAATCACATTTGAACTATTGGTATACTAATGTGAGACATTGATGGAATCAACCTTAGTAATCAAGGGATCACCACCAGAACATTGTCAAACAAAGTATTTGGGCTCCCATTGATCCTGTAAATCGTGTGAGGTGGCGAGGTATATATATGCGCTTGTAAGGTGTTTGGTCGTAGTGCAGCAAGTGATGTTTCAAACCTTAAGATATATTTGACAACGAAACTTGTGCATGGTTCATAATATCGCATGTGGTACACTTGTCACCTCTGAACAAGGCAGACCGATGATATATACATGATATATAGATATTGTGAGAGGCAACACTGTGGGTCATGTTTGGACGGCAGTTCAAGTTTCGCATTTCTTCAACGGCGGCTATCGCCATTTTAGTTTTGGCAGCATTATTCGTTCGAAGTTACGTTGTAAAACGCACCAATGCTTATTACTTTACAGAGTCGATGCTTTCCACACCTAAGCTGGTTCATCAGCCTAGCTATTTTCATTCGTATCCGGACTCGAATCGATATGCGTCAAACGAGATTTGGAGACCTCCGCCAAATGACGTGGATCTCAGACAGAATCTGGCAACGGTTGAGCCAATCGACAAAAACCACAAGATTTTACTTTTGGTCAAGACATCTGCGGATACGATATGGGCTCGGGTGCCCTTGCTTTTCTTAACCACATTTACCAAATTACCAAATTTTGCCATCTATTCCGATGCGGCAGACTCAATTGCGGGCTACGAGGTGTACGACTCGTTGGCCAATGTTTCTAGAAACGTGATGAATTCAGATACATTCAATACTTATCGTCAGGCAAGATTAATGAGAGATCAGCATTCATATTCAATACCTCCAACTGATGGACTAAGTAAGCTAGATCGCTTTAAACCATTGCACATGTTACTCCACGCGTACCAAAACCTTGAAAAATACGACTGGTACGTACTGTTTGATGACGATTTGGCACTATTTCCGAAGAATCTAATGGACTTTGTGTCTGGCCTTAATCCGGGCGCAAACATTTACACGGGTTTCCCTCTTGCCGCATTCAGCACCATATTTGCAGGCGAAAAGGCTGGGATAGTCATTTCCAGATCACTGATGAAAAGAGCATTTGGAATCCCTGACGCAATGGAGCTGGTGCAAAAATACACTGAAACGTCCTCACAAAGGGAAAGCGGAGATTATTTGGTAGCAAAATACCTGAATGAGGTTGTAGGCCATCACATGGACTATGACCTAGCTGATTCCAAGTTCCAGCATGAACCCATCTGGGCAATGTACTTTAACCAATACAACTGGTGCAAACCAGTAATTGGAGTAGGGCAATCACATCCCCGCCACCTTGAAGTTCTTTGGGAATATCAAACAGTAACCACAGAAACAGTCCGATATGTTGAACTTTATTACCACTTCATTAAGCCCTTTCTCCCATTACAGGCTTATGTAAACTGGGACAATTTCGCTCAATCGAAGGAGCACTCGTGGAAAGCGGACGGGATGCCAGCTTCTATTGACAGCAATAAGCCCTACGCTGACTTTTCCAGATGTGTTGAAGCATGTGAGCATGAACCAAACTGTCTCATGCTCCGCTATGACCCTTATGCCTTTCAATGTAGCCTATCCACATCCATTGCCCTTGGACGTGCAATTAAGCAAGCCGACTATCAACGAATAGACAAAGAGATCAGTAGGCTGCGAGAATCTTCTGATGCGTTTGACAGATCATACCGCATTCCTGGCGAAGAGATTATTTCATACTGGTTTGTAGACAGGATCCGCCTAATGCGAACACAAATTCCTTGCGACATAGTCTACCGTAATTCGCTCAAAGAAGGCACGGTCGGCGGAATCTATGACCAAATTGAAGGGTGGTGGCTTCGTGCAAGACAGAAATTCTCTGATAATGACCCGATCAATTTCGACAATGGACAGGTTTTATGATCCAGGGAAACCTGGCCCTTCTTAACGTCAATAACTCTTCGATTTACGTGCGGGAAACATATGTGCCCAAGATGGGTAATGTGTAGGAACTTGCTATTAATTAATACCGTATTGAAGATGTATAAAGGATTATTTAGTTGTTTAATATTCAGCGTCTTCTTCATCAAAGGCGGAATCAGCACCGACCTCTTCGTAATCTCTTTCAAGAGCAGCCAGGTTTTCTCTTGCCTCGCTGAATTCTCCCTCTTCCATACCTTCTCCGACGTACCAGTGGACGAAAGCTCGCTTGGAGAACATGAGATCGAATTTGTGGTCGAGACGAGCCCAAGCCTCTGCAATAGCGGTGGTGTTGGACAGCATGCAAACAGCACGGTCGACCTTGGCAAGGTCGCCTCCTGGGACGTATTGTGGTGGCTGATAGCAAATACCAATCTTGAAACCAGTGGGGCACCAGTCGACCAACTGGATGGATTTCTTTGCCTTGATGGCAGCGACTGATTGCTGGACATCCTTGTTGACAACATCACCTCTGTACAAGAGGCAGGTAGCCATGTACTTACCGTTACGCAAATCGCATTTAACCATCTGGTGAGTTGGTTCAAAGCAGGCGTTGGTGATCTCCTGGACCGAGTTAGCTTCATGGTTGGCCTTTGCAGCTGAGATGACTGGGGCATAGGTCACCAGAGGGAAGTGGATACGTGGGTATGGAACCAAGTTGGTTTGGAATTCATTCAAATCGACGTTCAAAGAACCATCGAAACGAAGAGAGGCGGTTACAGAAGAAACAACTTGTGCAATGAGACGGTTGAGGTTCTCATAAGATGGACGAGCGATATCCAAAGAACGTCGGCACATATCATAAATGGCCTCGTTGTCGACCATGAACGTACAGTCGGAATGCTCCAAAGTAGTGTGTGTGGTAAGAACAGAGTTATATGGCTCAACAACCGAAGTGGAATTTTGTGGAGCAGGATAGACTGCAAACTCAAGTTTTGACTTCTTACCGTAATCAATCGAAAGACGTTCCAGAAGAAGAGCACCGAAACCGGAACCAGTACCACCACCAAAAGAATGGGTGAAGAGGAAACCCTGAAGGCCGTTGCATCTGTCGGCGACAATACGAACACGGTCCATAACTTGATCAATCAACTCCTTACCCACGGTATAATGACCACGGGCGTAGTTGTTGGCAGCATCCTCCTTACCAGTGATCAACTGTTCAGGATGGAAGAGGTTTTTATAGGTACCAGTTCTGACTTCGTCGACAACATTTGGCTCCAAATCGACGTAAATTGTTCGTGGAACATATTTACCAGATCCTAAAAATTTTCAGTTAGCCGCTGTTCAAGGAAACATCCTCTGTCTCGTGAATATTTCTCCACCACGCTCCTTGAAGCAGTTGAGGGAAATACAGAAGCCACGCGTTTAGTGAAGCGTTGGAGGCGTATACATGTATACTTACCAGTTTCAGAGAAGAAGGTAGAGAAGCCCTCATCACGGGGACCGTCCTTCTTGTCGGCGGACAAATATCCATCGGGCTAAAGAAGATGTTAGCTCGAGGAATCGATCGCTGAAGGGCTTTATTGTTTGTTGCCACTTACCTGAATGCCGTGTTCAAGACAGTAGAGTTCCCAGCAGGAGTTACCAATCTGGCAACCAGCCTGACCGACTAGATAACCACAGTCAGTTACGCGTATAAGATGAATTTTTTAGATGCTGAGTCCTCACCGTTGATGCTGATAACTTCTCTCATATTTGTGTGGTGTCGTCGTTGAGTTTAAGGGGTGGGTATAAAAGTGCAGAAAAACACTCGCTTTCTCCAAGTGTTGTTTTGGTGCGCTCCAGTGTAAACAAAACAAAACGCATAAATAAACAAAAATGCGTCGCGTCGAAGATTCGAACCCACCACAACGCGCACGCCTACTTCGTCGCGCTTCAGAACGCGCGGTTCCTTTGAATAAAAGATTCCAAATGAATGAGTCGTAATTGCTCGTAATGGGCTAAGGAGCCCATTGAAGGTGCAGAAGCAGAAGCTGGGGCTGCTGACGGATAGCCGAGAAGCAGCAATGAAAACACCACTACGATTGAACATACAAGTAGTGACAGAGGAGTTTAGCATGGTCCATGTTGATCGAGCCAAGGACTCTATAATAAACTGGTTAAATGTAAATGAAGCTGGGGCTGTGCATACTACGTCTATATTTCCGTCGATAACGGAAATAGCTTGCTTTATATGGTATATTTTGTTTCCTGATTCCCATCCTTAGACAGGTTGGAATAGAGGTGTTTCTCCTTGAATGATATATATCGTCTAAGATGGAACAATGGGACTAAACATATCACTAATAACGACGATATATAATTACTTTAGTGGTCCTAAACTAGTGCTCCATGAACTGATTAATGTCAAATGTGCTTCAGGCCAGACTATAATTGGTGAACTTGGGTGGGTTTATCTGCAGAGGGTCCATTACTGAACGCATCTACAAATATTTAAAACTATTCCGGAGCATTTGCATTTGTAGTGATGTAAGGTTGAACCTAGGCGAAATAAGAACAGGAATGTTGAAAAATTGCCTATTGCTCTTTGTCACTCATCTGGATTCTTGTACTTAAGACACAGAGCCAATATATTAGCTTTTAGCGGCCCAAACCCCTTCCTAAAAAGCAAAGGTTTTAATTCAGCGACGTAGGAAAACGTTATGTAAGAAAGAGTTGTCGCTAGCGGCACAGTTTGTGAAAATGAGACCCCAAAATGAAGCGTTTATCAAACGGTTTTTTCCAGTCGAAAGATATGATTGGCGGAGAGTTTTTCCGGTCCGTGCAGCATGCATCAAGATGACGTATAAAAAGGACGGTGGAGGGAACGTTTAGTCCACTCCATGAAGAAAGCTAGAATAGGAGGTTCAGGTTCCACTAATTCTTTTGCCATTCATTTGAGAAAAAAAAAAAAAAAAAATTAGTATAGTTGACCATAGACCATCTATGGATGGTGTGCAAGCTCGGAAAAATGTACGGGCCATTCATTATGCACGGCAAGCATCGAGTTGGGAGGGGAATGCTGGGAGTGGTGGAATATATAGAGCACGGGCGCCGGGGCCGACGACAAGTCACATACACACACAAAGGGAAGCGCAAGGATGAGTGGATTGAAAGACCAGGTTGACGAAATTGTGGATGAATTCCAGGTTAGCGATGAGGCTCTAAAGACAATGGTGGATCATTTCATTTGGTCGACTGAGCACGGGCTGCGACATCACACTGATCTGGGGATGCCCATGATCCCGACCTTTGTCACGTCAGTGCCGACGGGCAAGGAAAAAGGAACGTTTTTGGCTATAGATTTGGGTGGAACTAATGTGCGTGTGTGTTCCGTCAGACTGAACGGGGACTCTACCTATGACATGGTTCAGGAGAAGGCGGCAGTTCCCCACGAGCTGATGGTGGGCAACAGCGAGGAGTTCTTTGACTACATGGCCCAACAACTAGAGGCATTTCTTAAGAAGCATCATGAGGAACACATCGCTCAGGAGGGAGAGCAAGAGCGTTTCAAGATGGGGTTCACATTCTCGTTCCCAGTGGAGCAAACATCGTTGAACCGGGGCACGCTCATTCGATGGACCAAGGGCTTTGACATCAAAGATGCCGTTGGCAAGGATGTGTGTCTATTGCTCCAATCTGCAATTGACAAGCGAAACCTTCCAGTGCATGTGGCAGCGCTGGTCAACGACACTGTGGGCACGCTCATGTCCCGGTCGTACACCAAGGCCCGGGAGGGCCACACTCTCGTTGGCTGCATTTTCGGCACGGGCACAAATGGTGCCTATAGCGAGCGGATCAAGGCCATCCCCAAGTTTGACCGAGAGGCCCACCCAGAGGTGACCCAAAAAATCATGGTCATTAACACCGAATGGGGCAGTTTTGACAATCGGCTGCAAAAGATCCCCACCACCCGCTTTGATACTGCGCTGAACGAGCTGACGCCAAACAAGGGCTACCACATGTTTGAGAAACGAATCAGCGGCATGTTCCTCGGAGAGCTTCTCCGACTGGTCCTTGTCGAGCTGCGCGATAAAGGCTCCGTCTTCACCGGCAAAAGTGACAGCAAAAACCTCGACACGCCCTGGTCGTTGGACACGTCGGTGCCATCGCTCATTGACGCCGACACGACGGCCAATCTTGACGAGACCGACAAGATCATCCGCTCGTACTTGGGTTTCTCTACCACCCCCGAAGAGAGAGAGCAAATCCGCCGTCTGGCGAAGGCAATCGGCCGCCGGTCCGCGCGGCTGTCGTCGATCCCATTGGCCGGCCTCATCATCCACACCAAGGCCATGGACAAATTTGAAGGCGAGGTTGACATCGGCGCCGATGGGTCGGTCGTGCAATTCTACCCCAATTTCGAACCCATGGTCCGCGAGGCTCTGATGGCCACTCTGGGCAAAGAGGCTACCGACCGTGTTTGTATAGGCATTGCTAAGGACGGCAGCGGCGTCGGCGCCGCTCTATGCGCTCTAGTAGCTTAAAACGAACGCTAATTTATATTACTTGTAGACCAAAAAAAAAAAAAAAGTACTCTCCGGGCCTGGGCAAGGGCTCCGGAGCGGGGAAGTATAGAAGATTTTCGCTATTGCATGTGCAGCAGCTGAGACTTCATTTTAGGCTACATTCTTGCAGGCGGCATGCAGGCCAGCCGCACGCCGGTTGGAATTATATTATTTAATAAATAAATTAATTTATTAGCAGATGATGTTAGTTGTTGTTGGCGGTGTTTGTGTTGGTGTTAGTAGTAGTTTTAGACGGAGCGTCGCGGGGGACGGCCCTGTTATGTTCTGACCTCCAGCCCTGGCGCTTGTTTTGGAACCAGATTTGCACCGTGCGGGGAGTCATGCCCAGTTCTAGAGCCAGGTTGAGGCGGACCTCGGACGAGGGGAAGAAGGTTTCCTCAAAGACCTGGTTGAGTTTGTTGACTTGGTAAGTGGTCGCACGCTTGCGCTTTGGCTTGACCACTCGGTTCTGCGGCAGCGGTTTGGCCAGCGACTGCTGCTGCTGCTGGGGGTGGTATGGCGGAGGCGAAGTGTTTACTGGGGCCGGAGCAGACGGCGGCTGCGGTAACGGAGTAGGAGCCTGATGGCGGTGGTGGTGGTGGTACAGAGGAGGATATGCAGTGGGCGGAGGAGTGGGCGTAGGATAATAGCTATATTGGGGCTGAATGACAGGAGCCGTGGGTGGTGGTGATGGCGGCCCGTTCAATAGAGTATACACGGACGGCAGCTTGACGTCCTTGGGCGACACCGGGGGGGACGGCTGCTTATTGTACATTAGAGTAATAAGATGCGGACAAAAAGGGGACAGTCAGATTTATTTATATACAGCATAACCCTGGATGCATCCACGTATAAAAAGAAACGAAAGATCGCTGTGTGGAGAGGGGCAAAAAATGAAAGGCGATAGCTGGAGAGCAGTATTAAAATAATAATAATAACGACGACGACGACGACAACGCGCAAAAAGCAAAGTTGAAAAAAAAAAAAAAAATAGAATAGAATAAAATAAAATAAAAATAAAACAGCAACAAGAACCCCCCTGCGACCCGTAAGAAATGATCGGCTATGTGGTGTCCGTTGCAGGTTCCCGCACAATCATTAACTGTCTCCTGAAAAATACGGCCCTGGGCAAGCAGAGAGGGAAAATATCTGGCTTACAAAAAAAAGAAAAAAAATTAATGAAGCGTATATACGGAATGGTTATGGTGAGAGAAAGAGCACGGCACGCGCATAAATGCCACCGTACCGGCTAGCGGTATCGGAATTCATCTCATCTGCAGCGGGGCGCCCCGATCGCTGTATACACCAACGGTCATCGAACAACAACAAGCAATTTTTAATAACAGGGCATCGCGCGGAAAACAAAACAAGTCTCCTCCCCCTCCCATCATGCATGCATGTTCCACCGCTCCCCAGGATGTTCGGATGGCCGGTTCCCCGCGCCGATTTTTTTTTTTTTTTTTTTTTTTTTTTTGTCTATCTGTTTGTGTCACGATTCTGGGTCGTCGACCCTTGTTTCTGAGGCTGGTACTACCGACTATCGACTATGTGTGGAACACTTTATACTTGCATGCGGGTGGGTCAGTCAACGGCGCTGGTGCTGGCTGACTCAAACGGCAAAGTTTTCAGCCGGGCGCCTCTTGCGTCCCTGCTCTTTGGGATGTGATGGGGTTTTGTTTATTTATTCATTATTCTGTTTGTTGTTGTTGTTGTTGTTGTTGTTGTTGTCTTTGGGTGCACGCTGTGTGTCGTATAGCAGGTTGTAGCTTTCGTAGTAGAACAATTTGGTCTCTGTACAAACCGTATGTTGCCATTTATCGAATGACATCCCTGCATGGCAATGTCACAAGAAATGTGTTCTGGATGTCGATCAGTATGATCACCACAATAGGGGTGAGGGGTCGCCGGTCCGTCCCCTGACAAGGGCGGACTTGGTATTAAATTCTGCATACAGCACAACGGTTTAATGTTGTTTTAGTGTTATTAAGGAGCCACTTGGACTTGGCCTCGGAATCCGCGGGTTGACTTGGACAGGATGTTCTATTGACCAACATGCAGCTCGTTGATTAATTATCTTTCTGCTGCAGTGTGCTTTTGCGAAGAATGCGGTCCCATTCGCGGGTTTTGACCCAGTTGCAGGTTATATCGGGCCGACATCGTTATGTATATGTTTTAATAAAAGGTCAAATATATACACCTTATAGGGCTATCCAACGCTAGTGATATAAGAACCGGCTTAGGACAAATAGTACAGATCAAAGAGAAAAAAAAAAAAATAAATAAAATAAAGGAAAAGTCGAGTTAGTAGACACTAGAACCCATATCAATTCAACCTTGTCTGTATATCCTCATAACAGGTCAATATATACACCTTATAGGACTATCCAGCACTAGTTATATAAGAAGGGCATTAGCCCAATTAGTATAGGTCAAAGACTCAACACACGTGAATAATACCAAAAAAAAAAAACAAAAAACTAACAGACAGTAGAACCCATATCCATCAATCTTTTTTTGTACCATTCATCACCAATTGGTCGGCAAGCGCTGGACCCTGACCATTGTGAAGATAATGAGCTGTGATAGGCTGAGAAAAGTCCGATTTGAGACCATATCGGCCAATCAGGGGCTCGAAAGATAAAGCCTGACACCGACACGGAATCAGACGGACATGTGTATAGTATAAATATGTTTGACGAACAGTAGTGGGGTGTGGCGTTTGTATACGTACAATGGCCCACGAGGACGAAGACAAGTTGGGCCAATTGATGGATATGCTGGCTCGGTCAGACATCAGAGATGACCTCTATAATCACACACCACCACCAGATAACACATCCCCATCGGACATCTGGCGATTATACACTAAATCCAAACTCAATCTACCCAACCGTAGCCGCATCGAGAACCTCACATGGCGCATGCTCCAGCGTGAGCGACATGTAGCCAACAAGCCCAAAGAGAAAGAGCCCGAGCCAATTGATATCAATATGGTTAATGAATGGGTGGATAACTTTGACTTGGACTTAGACTTGGCCCCTCATTCATTCCCATCCAACTTTAATGCATTCCAGTTTTCGTTAGACCCACTGGCGATGGAAGGACCTGCAGACATTACAAGCCCGGCAATATCTTCCAACCCCTCGTCCTTCATCAACCTTTCATCCCTGTCGTCATCATTTTCCAATGCAACATCCGTTACTTCTGCGGAAAGTCGCTTCGCATCGTCGTTGCCGACAAAGATAAGTCAACAACAGCAACAGCCACAGCAGCAGTGTAACAATTGCGGAACTACAACCACTCCTCTGTGGCGACGGAGTCCTGAAGGACACCCTCTGTGCAACGCCTGCGGACTGTTCTACAAGCTCCACGGAGTCATTCGGCCACTATCACTCAAAAGCAACGTAATTCGCAAAAGGAAACGGAAGAAGAAGGAGAAGGAGCCTCCGGAACGTCAGTCCATGATCATTCCTTACTAACGGGGCTCGGATATATAGATATTTAGTCCTAAAATATTGCATCGGTCCAGGACGACTGCCAAACAGAAACTAGAGAAGTAGGCATGTAATAGAAAAAAAAAAAAAAAAAAAATTTAATATTACAAATAAACTGTCTATTTGTAGGGCATGGAAGGCGTCGTCGCAGTGCGCGGAGGAGGAGGCATAGAAGCTTGGCGAAGGACTGGCCTTCGCTGTGGAGCCCCATTAAAGGTATCGAATAAATTAGTCTGAGAAATTTGAGGAGTCGGAAGATTAAATTGGCTAGTGGCGAGGCTTGTCATTGAATTACTTCGTGACGGTGGAGCGGTTGGCTGCTTGATGGACGATGATAAGCGCCGCGAGTTGTTGGTTACGTTGGCGTATCTACTTCCTTCGGACAGATGAATATTAGCCATGTCATCAAGATCAAACTGTTGCGAAAATGGCTGAACAGGGTGCGCTTGTCCAGACGGCGGACGTGCCAATGAAGAGGCAGATGGACATTGCTTGATCCCTGATACAGGAGGTGTGGGTGGAGGAGGTAGACCTGTGGGTGCGGGAGCCATTTGTCGGGAAGAATACGACCTTCGGAAACCACGCCGCTGAGTCAGAGACATCATGTCAATGGGCGGCCCTTCAGCACTCTGGTCCCGGAGCGGAGCCTCAGCCACTTTGTGTGGAGGGAGAGTAGAGTTGACCCGATATTTATGTCCTCCACGCAAGGACATTGCCGGCGAGGGTGGCGGAGGATAATTAGCAGGCATTTGGCTGTACACTTCGTGCTCTCGTTGATATAATGCATTTTCTCGCTTAATTAGAGACTCCTCACGAGCCTGTAGAGCCTTCATCTTGGTGACCACGTCTTCGGCATTACCGTTGTCCATCGGATCAACTTCTGTCAGCGGAGACGGAGTTTGCGGAGTCAACGAAGCGTTTTTGCTGATGACTGGTTTTCGGCTAAAGAGAGACGTGGTGTTCTGTGGGTTGTTCATGTACACCATTTGTGAGATAAATGCAAAGATGGACTCTAGATACGGCACTTTGATCTTGTATTCATCAGCAAACAAGATGGGTTGTAGTAAGAGTAGATCAATTCCCAAAGGCAAAGAGTGGTAAAAGTTGTAATACAGTAACGGGGAATCCAGGTATGGAATGGCCAAAGACGACCCAGACGAAGAAGAGTCTGTAGATACTGACGACGACGCAGACGAGTTGATGGACGTGTTGTGATTGACAGACGAAGTTGGAGTGATGCAGGTTAACGCCAGATTATCCACCAAGAACTGGGGGTTAAAGTCGTCACCAAACCGACAGCCCTGCTTGTTTGCAATGGCTTTTAGCTCGGCCACCACGCCTCGATAGAGTGGCTTGGCGAGCCCGTTGCTCTTTGCCAACTTTTCCAAATTGGGCGTGTCGAAAAGAATGGACAGCGGTTGGAAGGCGATATAGGGGATAGCACGTTCCCATTGCAATTCCAAAAATTTCTTGGACGTAGAAATCTGAATGGCGTTGATACCACTAGTATTCAACAGAGTGATTAGCTTTTTCACGGCCCCGGAATTCGTGGATGGCGGTTCAATGTACGTGGACGTCTCTGATGTCGAATGCACGAGATCCATAGTCGGAGTACGGTACACAGGGGCATCTGTGAAAATCGACAAGACAACGTTATTGGGAAACCTCTTCTGGACCACCTTTTGTATAGGGCAAAACCCATAGGAGGTGTCGACTAACAAAATTGTGTGCTTTGGAACTATTAGATGCTCCAAATTTTTAGCAAGGTTTGACAACTGTCGTCTTGACGACAAAGATAGGATGACGTAATCAAACCCATCACCGGCAGTGGCCTTGTTTCCTTCATTGACAGTAACCGTAGGAGGCTTGATGGTTTGTAGCTTTGTCACATCGTATACATTATTGGGCGTAAAAGAGTCGTGGCCAAATTTAGACGAAGTAATAGATACTGATCCAACCTTTTCTTCCCAAGCCACACTTGTTGAGATCTTTGTATCCTTCGATAGCCTCCAAGTCAAGAAATTGGCAGATGGTGACGAACCCACCAATAGCACAGAGTTCATGTTATAGTTGCTACTAGGAGATCAAGTTTTGTGCAACTAGACAAGGACACACACACACACAAAAAAAAAAAAAAAAAAAAAAAAAAAAAAATTGAGTGGTTCCTGTTGCTTTATCCCTGAAAGAACCTCAGTGAAGGAATAAACGAACGTAAGTTGGTGTTATTTTCTTTGAAAGAAAATATAAAAAATTAAACAGAGAATCTCCTTGTCGAGATGCAGACAAGACCGTGCAGCACTGATACGTGGGTTTGGTGTGAGCTGTACGTCGGGTGCAATGCGCAGCACTGGAAGTCGGGATGTTATAAGGGGAAAACGGTGTTCGGTACCGGAAGAAAAAAAAAAAAAA
>JAJMBO010000068.1:0-69009 GCA_030585065.1 Blastobotrys persicus
GTCCAGTGAAGTCTAGAGTTCGTCTCGTTATACGAAATGGTTTTCCCACATGCTCATTAATTGAGGGGAATCCGGCGCCATCAACCAACCCAATGAATGAACTTCTCAATACGCCGAAACGTCTGTAACGGACCAATATCTGAGCTCTCCTGCTTGATGTTATTCATTTGTTTTTATTAATTCTAAATGTATGTACTCAGGAGTAAATTGGTTATTACTATTATTATTATCAACCAACCCAATGAATGAACTTTTCAATACGCTGAAATGTCTGAAATAGACCAATATCTGAGCTCTCCTGCTTGATGTTATTCACTTATTGGTATTAATTATGTGTATGTGCTCAGAAGTAAATTGATTATTATTATTGTTATTATTATTCCAACATGCAGATAGGCAATAGTGAATTGCTCCTGAGTATGCACAAGATTATATCCAACGTGTCGAATACCATCAAGAACCAACCAGCCTGTATGGACCCACATTAATCAGGAGTCTATAACTGGCTCCATCACCTTAAGCTCATGAAAACCACGTCATACGTGAAACGTTTGCAAGTTCCAAACCAAGCTGTATATACTCTCCTTCTTAAAAATGGGTACTTTATTATTTTTATTATTGTTTGTACGTATTCAGGAGCAAGTTGATTATTTGCTAGCTACAGGAGAGTCCATATAGTTTGTGGGTCCTGTACTATGCTTGCAGCTCAAATGTAATCGAACCTCCCTTTTAATGTAGGTAATTAAGTAAGTAAAGAGTAATCAAATCTCTCCTGAGTTCGTACATCATTATAGTAACAAAGACCCACATTAAACAGAGGGGTTCATACATTTGGTCTGGCCCTTCAGGTCTTTCGACATTTTTCTGGGTTCATGAGTCTAAGGAGTGTTGGAATACCTAAATATAAACATGTGGGATTCCATACTTATCACGGGCTCTATACTATTCAATATACGTCCCGTTTATTAGAACAATCTACTTACATAAGGGTGGACTGATATGGCCTATTTTTTTTTTTTTTTTTTTTTTTTTTTTTTTTTTTTTTTTTTTTTTTTCTGCTTTCTGATTGTCATTATTATATAATATATATATTATTGCAGCTGTGAATAAGGTTGATGCCTAGGGTCATGGGAGCATAAGAGTACTAAAGAGTACCGATGTCATAATTCACATGGGATGATCAATGACTGTTGATCTTCATGGTGTCAGCAAAAAAATTCATTACTGCGTACCACGACCTTTCTTCTTCTGCAGAGTGGGATGGAACTATACTTTTTCTAGTCACCACACCTTGACTATTAAGCGAGTGCTCCAAGAGATCTAGCTCATTTGGAAGATGGACAGGATTTGCAGTTTTGAAAGTATCCGTGGCGGTAAATAAATGCACTTGTAAATTTTTCAACTCGCCAAGTTCCAACTCTTTCCCCATATGACAATTCTTTATCCCCAGTGGCCAATCCAGTTCATCGTCTAACTGGGTAACGCTGGATGGGTCACCTATTGATACTCCAGAGAGTTTGGATGCATGCAGAAAAGTAAACCTGTTGACAAATTGCCCAGCCAGCCCAAACCCATATAAAAGAAACTTTTCCCCGACTATAGCTGAATTTCTTTGCTTCGCATCTTGCACCATTTGGAGAAGTACCTCGTCGTACCGAGTGCCGTTGTGATGGAGGAGGCGATAATTGTCGTTTTCCCTCGGAAACATGGGATAGAGGATAGAAACCCCTTGCTTGTCAGCAAATGGTAAAAAAGCCGACTTCAGCTTGTCTCCATCACCTGTGGTCATTATAACTAGCAGCGTGGTCTTTGTCCAGCCGGGAGGAATATATAGGTAATATTCAGGGCTTGGGTATGCTTCCGCCTCGTGGAAGCCCTGCGCGTTGCCGCTGTTATTACTACTTCCTCCAGTCCTGTAGTTGAGCTGTTCTTCAACGTTCCGTCGCCCAATTTCGGTCATTGTTAAAAACGAATAAGAGAGAAATTGGGAGTAGGGGAAGAATTCAACGTAAATGTGGGGTACCGGCAATATTTAAGGACTAAGCGAGTTCCATAATACCGACCTGCATGGCTGTGCGGCTTAACGGCATTCAAAACGGTTTTCTCCGCCACGCATGTGCGCGCTCATTTCTTTTTTTATATCGTTTAACCGAGACGCATCACCTTTTTTGGAAACTGAAGAACAACTAGAACAGCAAAAAATCTCGTATGACCAGGTGAGCACTGCCATGAGTCATGAGACAGCCCTCAGGTTTCCAGATCAGTGGCAAAATCACGGCATTCCCACCTGGCGAACATATATATATGCGAGTGTATTGCTCAGGCTACAACAACGACTTTTTGCGCGCTCGCCCTCTGCATCTTTATTATGCCTGTACAGCGATTATCATTACTGCGTGATTACGGCGGTGGCTGAACTGCTGGGGTTCCATGGGTACCTGGCCGGATAAAATCGATGTCTCGGAACATTTCATTCAGGGGTAAAAGCCCGGACTTTTTTCGAGAAAAACTCGCTGAAGCCCCAAGCTTTGTTCTTGCTATCAGTTCATTTATCGTTTTGTTTTTAGGCTTGTCGCTGGATTTCAATCGAGCTTTATATATATAGATGCGAATAAGTATAGCACTGGGTAGAACGAAGCGGCATTGGGGAGGCTGAGCCAAGAAGCAGTATGTAAATATACATAATTATTCCTATTACTTTATAGCATGTTAACGTCCTTAACAATATCATACATCTGACGACTTGAATGAAAAAAAGTTTCGAATACGGCAAAGCCAAAGGAGCGGCCGAAGCTTTTTGGCCACACAATTGTGCGTACCAGACGGTGAATCTGAGGAGTAGTTTTGGAGTTGCTTTTTGGCTTCATAGAAAAACTCGGTTCCAAGAGTATCAGCCAGATCATACTCCTCCATTAAAAATAACTTGAGTTCCTTCTCTGCACGACGACTGAGTTTGACACAACTCCACTTCACACCAAAGGTATTGTAAAGACAAATTATTCGAGTGTTTTCATCCATTTGGGCGTCAGGCTTAGCCATTATCCTATAATCATACGGAGTGGCCACTAGCAGAATGGTGTTTTCGTACACTTTGTTAATAAAATAATAACAATGAGCAGGAGTCATGTGCATTGCGCCCTCGCGTGTAAGTTTCCTTGTGTCGAGATAAGTTTTAGGTTTGAATTCAAGCTCCCCAAATCCTTCGATTAGCACTCTGGAGCTCTTATTTACACTGTATGAGATTGCCCGGCGAAGAAAGCCCTCCATTTTAGTGTTATTCCATATACTCTTGCTCAGCGCCTCGTATCCACTTCTCGCAGGAATTAATTCATGGTCGATTCCTAACTGCTGTAATAGTGGACAGCTCTGCAAGTTCTCAATGCTTTCTTCGTGAACGTAATCGACCTCTCCATAATCCTCGTCAAACCACAGCTGGTAATCGTCAATAAAATGGGAAAACTGACGTAATGGATTACTGAGCAACATATCCTCTTCTTTTTCGACATACTCTGTTAGAGAGCACATTCCCCCACTGAATAACGTCATTTTTTCCTCCTTCAGATGCTTCATCATATAGTAAACAGGCGCGTCCCAGTCATCCTTATATGCGATAAGCTCATCCCCATAAAAGTGGCGGACTATGGGTACTTTCATTTGTGATATCAGATGCACAACAAACACTGGCACTGGGGTAATCACACATAGTGATTGTAGCGCTGCACCGCCTGCAGGTTCAATCTCCATTGAAAACATCACAAGTCCTAGTAACTCTCCCCAGCTCAAGCACAGTCCAGTAGAATAGGGCACGCGATGAGAATATGGTACCACGTACTCTGTATCAATATGCCATTGTACTGAGCTATACAGGTACTCAAACGCTTCAGTGGAAGGTCGCATCCCCTGTCTCTCCCGACATATTTCGTAAATCTGCCCAAATAGAAGCTTTGCCAAAGGTGAATTCAAATCGTACCTTCCATTAAAATCGTAGAATTTAGTCCTCTCATCTTTCTTCCAATGGTCCACAAGCTTTTTACACCCAGAGAAGATACTTGTAAGATGGCGACTATAGGTGATCATTATTGTTCTTTCTCTAGTCACACCAATTCCATTCGGTCCTATGCTCTTTTATTTATGTCCCCGTCTTTACTTGTCCAAGCTGACTCTTGGCTCTTGTAGTCTTGTCCATCCCGAGTATTTAGAGAAAATGAAATCAATAGTTCGTTATTTTTAGACCCATCTACAAGCGCATTTCTGTTTATGAACTAAAAAAAAAAAAAAAAGTAGCTTTACCGATTACACACTCAATATTCTTTCTCTATACTTCTACATGGATATGACACAAAAGGTGCTAATTAATGCCTTTCAGCACTTGCGAGTCCAAAATCACTGGCCAAGATTAAATAATAATAACTTAGTTCACTCAGGCAAAAATGAAACTTACAATTACGCCACATGTACAGCATACTTGGCACCATTTTATCCCCATACTGCTTTTTTGAATCGATGCTGTATGATGTCCCATATGCTTGTGTCTGATTTTGCTTCTTCAAGGTTGACAATGTCTTTGTTTAGCATCTCGGCATCAGGGCATGTCTTCTTCAGGGCAAGCAATATATCCTCATACTCATTTATTTGCAACCATGGTATCTTGAGTGCAAAATACGAGCTTGATTCCGATGCTTTGACGTCCGCATCCTTCTGTTTTGTTCCCATCTTAAGTTTAGACACTTTGTCATCACCTGATTGAACAACATCAGTATTCTGGTGGTACTCAACCAAGAGTCCCATATTTTTGTCCGGATCTCTAGACACTCGAGACACTGCAGTACAAAAGAAATGCCCTCTTTGTATTCTCGTTACAAGTCGAGATGGGATCCGGTCAAACCTAAGAACTTTCTCTTGTAGAATATCATATTCACACACATAAAGAGCCACATCTGTTATTAAAAATATCCTGTCAACAAGCTGTGTACGCCGAATAAAAGATTCGCGGTTCTTGGGACTAAGTAGCCACCAGCCACCATAGACAATTTCTTTATCAGATGCGAGAACAATTTCAGAAGTAAGTTCAACTGCACTCTGTCGTACAGAGTCTAAGTTTATAGCGGGGTCTGTACTTTGTAAATGTTCTTCAAACTCCTCAAAAACACCCTCATCAACATGCCCAAGTATATAATCCAAAACCGTCTGCGTGAAAAAGTCTGTAACCATTCCATAAAAATATCGTGATAGCGTTAAAAATGCGTCCGTCAGAACACCTTTATAGTTCCTCTTCCTAGTTCTTGTGAAATCTCCTTTCAATGCACTAGTACTAGAATACTGTACCGAAATCGCGTCACCATTGTCTGCCCATATTCCATTAAGCTCCTTTTCAAACTTTGTACTGTCCAATATCTCAAGTCCAAGTGATTCCATCTGCTTCTGTAAAACCGTCTTTGCACAAAATGTTTCGACAACATTGGTTCGATCCAAGCAGTCAATGCAGTTAACTCGGAATACTCCAGACTGATTCTTGTTCTCAGAGACATCCGTCCAACCAAACTTTTCCAACTTCTCTCCCACCTGAGTTTCAAAAATACATTGTACGCGGTCAAACCGCATACCTCTGCAAACCTCATGGAAATCAAACCATTCTAAATCGTAGCCATTTTCTTCAGCTAAATCTGAATACGCTTGACCGACCTGGGACTCACCACTAGGTGGCTTTTCTACTAATGAAATTCCCAGTACATCGCCATACTCCCGCTTTATCCGGTTCATGTGCCTATTAAATGGGATGAACGTATCATCGATCTTGCGACTAACCTGTGGAATTGGTTTTAAACTGTAAGGTGATTGAGAAAAGTACACAGGAATCGAGCCGCGAACTTGTATATAAGAACAAACTCTCCCATCTCCATAACGTAATAATTGTTCAGTTTCGACCCAATTTGCACAATTCCCACCATCATCGATCCCTCTCCGCAAATATCTAACACCTGGGCGTTTAACGCTTCTTCTTGAAATAACAATTACTGACGCAGAAGAAGTCGTTTCTCCCGCCTTTATGGGTACATCACTAACACCTACGAACCCCTGTAAAATGGGAATCGTTAGGCATGTACCTGAAAATGCTTTTGACATGTGGTGATTAAAGCAATAGCATATTCTGCTTGGCCCTTGTTTCGCTGGAGAAGCTAGAGAGCTAGTCAAATCAAGTTCGTAGGAAAAATAGAATAACTTTGACCTGAACAATGCCTTGATACATCTGACGAATTTTTGTATCAGAGCAGTGCCCATGTACTTGCCATCCTTTTGACTTGAAGGTGGGGCATGCGGTGACAGTACCCCTGGAATGTACCAATCCCTTAGTGTAATTGTACTGGGTCTTCTTAACAGTACGTCTTCAACTATGCTAGTAGTACCGGATGACGGTGATGAGTCTGATTCCAACTCAATGTCTGTCGCGTCATCAGTTACTTCGCCGGCACTCTCTTCCGACTCATCGCTACTATAATCTGAAGTCGTCTTACCTCCTTTTGTCAAGAATTGCTTTTTGGCTCCTTCATATTCCAATGGGATCACTACAACATCGAGTATCTTATAAATCGTACTATCGTATAATGTTGTTATAGGTTCACGATCAGTGATTGCAATCAAATATCCCGGTCCTAGATAAACACAGCCCACAACGCCATAACAGGTAATTTTCAACTTATCAAAGTCTTCGTCAGCCTTAACTACAGCAGCTGGTTAGTCCATTGGCGTTGGATAAAGTAGACGGATCCATACCTTGCTCCAATTCTTTATTATCGAATCTCAACCTATGCCCACCCGACTTTGGTCCATTGTGACCAGCTAAAATCTAAAAACATTAGAAAACGTAAACTTATTCGCAAACATAACATACTAGACCATGTTCATCCAACGAAACAATAACTCTTCGCGAAACTGTCCACATGGTAGAGTTATTGTTAGTTTGGACTAAGCAAAAGTCTCAGTTTGACACCCCCTAGAACATTATCTCGCATACGCGATAGTCGCGAATGCGCTACTCTGCGGAGGCGTTCGCCTCTCGGTGGAACTTCTTGATATAGTTCTTGCTTAAAGGAGTAGGGTGCTCTCATCTAAATGCCTAAAGGATTGAATACAATAATCGGGTTCCTACCCTATAGCAGAGCAAAGTGAAAATGTATTGGGTGTAAACAGCTCATATTTAAATAGAATTAGCCTTGGAGGCTATGCAGCAAAATTGGTTTAGGATTGAAGTAGGTTACAAACGCACTACGGGACTCCTAAATAATGGCCCACAATTACTACTCGGAAAAGTCTAGATCAATTGGATAAGGCTCTATCAACATCTTGGAAAACGACTCAATTGCATCGCGACCGCGCACTTCGCCGGTGAGCTGAGGGAGCTTGACAATATGGAAGTCTTCATAGAGCTCTAGAATCTGTTCCAAATACTTCTTCTGCATTTTAAAGCGAGCATTGCATTGTTCGCAGTCCGAAGCCTTCTTTGGACGGATCAGCTGGTTGACGACAATGCAATGGGTGTCGATCTCATAAGAAGTCAGCTCTTGTACCATACGTTCAGTCTCATATAAAGATAAAAACTCGGCAATGCAAACACACACAAACGTAGTCAGATCGGGATTTTTGAATTGTGCGTTGACCTCGGAAATAGTCTCACGTGTCGATTGCAGTTTTGCAAACATATCATCAACGTTAGCACCTTGCTGCCCCATAAATGAATTGAGCATTGGTCCAAATCGACCTGACAGTTCACTCAATTTTCCAAGAGCCTTTTCTAGGATAGAAGGAAATTGTAGGAAACGAAGGGTATGGCCCGTGGGAGCTGTATCAAATACAATCACAGAGTAAGACTGTTCCTTCACTTGCTTCATGACCTCGGCAAAAGACAAGGCTTCATCCACACCAGGAATTGAAAACGCAATATCCTGCATCATGTTATTCATTCCCTGGTTCTGGGATTGGTCCAGAAACTCCTGAATCGACCCATTGGGATCAATTTCCATAGCATGCAGGTTGCTAATGCCTTCAACAGGTCTAGCATCTTTTCCAAACTTTTGCCCAAAGGCGTCAGACAGGTTATGAGCCGGATCAGTGGAGATCAGCAGGACATTCTCGCGGTTCTTAGCAAGTTGAACAGCCAACGAACATGACGTTGTCGTTTTGCCAACACCTCCTTTACCGCCTACAAAGATCCACCGCAGGCTCTTCTGGTCCACGATATTTTGCAGAGTTGGCTCGAGTTGTTCATCCGACATTTTTCTTAATAGCCTTTTGAATCTTCTAGAAGTTGGCAAGCCACATAGTCCCAATGCCTCGACTCTTTCACGCCCCTAGCGCGCTATCCGCGACCTCCTTCAGCCGTTCGTGTTTTGGTCTGGCAAAGTTCGGTTGTGAAAATAGTCCATGAACCAAAGCCTATCAATTGGTATGATAGCTGAATCGTCAGTAGTAGTGGATCTACGGATGTGACCTATCTCTTAAGGTATAAGAACAGTAGGAAGAAAGGGAATGACCATGTTGTTTGTTGTGATGGTTAAAGACAAGGTTTACCCTTCCAGAGACGAAATACCAAAGGGTCAATATATAACTAGTATTGACTCATTTTATCTGAACGCCATTAAACCCACGTTCAAGTAGCAGCCTCAATTCGGGACCAAGTCCGCGTGCCTGACAAGAGGGACCAATTGGGTAAAAGCAAAATACCATTACCGTCTTCGGCCCGATGGAGCCGCAAGATCGCACTCCGAAGTGCATCGACGACGGACATCCGGGAGTTCAAAAATAGCCTCCTCGGCGTAGAAGAATCTGCTTTAGCAACACGTTTTATACCCAATGTTATAGTCTAAAACTCCATAATTTTATAGCACTCTTCATTTTTTCCGGTAGAGGGTAGTTTCTTAGAGGAAGATGACCAAGCTTGTCATGAGACCAAAAAGAAATGCATTACATGCGTAACATAAGTGGCGTTTACAGCTAAAGGACACAGCAAGACCCTACGGACGTTTCAGATTGTCGTGATTCACACAATCTGAGCTTTGAAGAAACTCTGAGAGAGGACCTTGAATTGGACCCTGGGAAGGGAGCTCCTCGGCACGTTGTTATGGCAACTAAAGCTCAATATCTATTATTATCGTCCGTCACGAAAATTTTCCGTTTAGCGGTCTGGGTACAAGCTTCCGCCAACACTAACACAATGAATTGTCCACGTAGTGTCTACTTAGATGATCCCAGGTCGACAACGATCCACAGCCATTGACTCGTGGACGGCTTCCCAACTTCCCCCTGAAAAATCGTCCCGCAATGACGGATTTCCCTCCAGATCCGCGCGTCTTGCGCGGAATATGTGGTTGTTCCGCTCTCCCGCCCTTCCGGCGACTCAAATGACCGGTTCACGGCCGAATAATTTTTATATATACTAAAAACACAAAGAAGTTTTTCTCCCACAACGGGTTTCATCCCCACAGAACACACAACATACACAATCGAATCCACCATGCTGAGGGCGTTTACTCGGGCTTCGCGTAAATCCTTCCTCAGTGCGACTCGCGCAAACACTGCACTGACTACTGTGCGCGCCAACTCTGTTGGCAAGAGCTTGCTGATTGCTAGTCGACGTTACGTAAGTGTAAACGGAATCGATCTGATAAATGGAATCCAAAGGAGGGAATTATTTCATACTAACATTGTGCGTTTCATCATTCCTTTTCTAGTCCTCTGGAGATGATGTGTTCTTGCAATCAACCAATGCCAACTACATCGATGAAATGTATTCGGCTTGGAAAGAGGACCCAACCTCTGTCCACGTGTCGTGGCAGGCTTATTTCAGCAATATGGAGTCTGATGCACCTGCCTCTCAGGCATATGTTCCTCCCCCAACTATTGTGCCAACTCCTTCGGGTGGCGTGCCATCCGTCGTCCCCGGTAGAACAACCTCTGGCAATGGCATCATCGACCACTTGAAGGTGCAGTTGCTCGTGCGTGCTTATCAGGTTAGGGGTCATCAGAAGGCTAAGATAGATCCGCTAGGCATCAACTTTGGTGCCAGCTCCAAAGCGGTCCCTAAGGAACTTACTTTGGAGCATTATGGATTCACGGAGGCTGATATGGATCGTCAGATTACCCTTGGACCAGGAATCTTGCCATACTTCGCATCTGGCGGTCAGACTAAAATGACTCTTAGAGAAATTGTCGACACATGTGAAAAGACCTACTGTGGCCCATATGGTGTGGAATATATCCATATTCCATCCAGAGAACAATGTGATTGGATCAGAGAGCGAGTTGAAATTCCAACTCCGTACAAGTACACTGTTGACGAGAAGCGTCGTATCTTAGATAGACTTATTTGGTCCACCTCATTTGAGACCTTTTTGGCTTCAAAATTCCCCAACGATAAACGTTTTGGTCTTGAGGGCGCTGAATCTATGGTGCCTGGTATGAAATCGCTGATCGATCGATCTGTTGAATATGGTGTCGAGGATATTGTTATTGGTATGCCTCACAGAGGTCGTCTCAATATGCTTTCAAATGTCATTCGAAAACCAAACGAGTCAATTTTCTGTGAATTTTCCGGATCTGCCTCTTTCGACGAAGGTTCCGGTGACGTCAAGTACCACTTGGGTGCTAACTATCAGAGACCTACTCCATCTGGTAAGAAGGTTAACCTTTCTTTGGTTGCTAATCCATCCCATTTGGAAGCTGAAGACCCAGTGGTTTTGGGTAAGACTAGAGCTATTCAACATTACAAGAATGATGAGGGTCAGTTTAATAAGGCAATGGGTGTTTTGCTTCACGGTGATGCTGCATTCGCTGCTCAGGGTGTTGTTTACGAAACTATCGGATTCCATAACTTACCCTCATATTCTACTGGTGGTACCATCCATATCATCTGTAACAACCAGATTGGCTTCACTACAGATCCTAGATTTGCCAGATCTACTCCATACCCATCTGATATTGCCAAGTCTATTGATGCTCCAATCTTCCATGTCAACGGTGATGACATGGAGGCTGTAACATTCATTTTCAACTTGGCTGCTGATTGGAGAGCTACCTTCAAGTCTGATGTCATTATTGACATTGTTTGCTACAGAAAGTATGGCCATAATGAAACTGATCAACCATCGTTCACTCAACCTCTCATGTACAAGAAGATCAGCCAAAAGGAGAATGCTCTTACTGAATATGTTAACAAGCTGATCACAGAAGGCACCTTTACTAAGGAAGACGTTGAAGAGCACAAGAAATGGGTGTGGCAACTTCTAGAGGAGTCGTTCTCGAAGTCCAAGGACTACAAACCAACTTACAATGAATGGCTTTCTTCTGCTTGGGAAGGATTCAAGACTCCAAAGGAACTTGGTACTGAAGTCCTGCCACATTTGCCAACTGCTCTTTCAGAAGAGAAGCTTAAACATGTGGGTAAGGTCATTTCCACATTCCCTGAAGACTTTAACGTTCATCGAAATCTGAAGCGTATTTTGAACAGTCGTCTCAAGACCGTTGAAAACGGTGAGGGTATTGACTGGTCTACTGGTGAGGCCCTTGCTTACGGCACCTTGGTCGACGAGGGATACCACGTCCGTATTTCTGGTCAAGACGTTGAGAGAGGTACTTTCTCCCAGCGACATGCTGTCTTGCACGACCAAGAAAGTGAGTCTACTTACGTTCCCCTTCAGCATGTGTCTGAAAATCAAGGAAAATTCGTTATTTCAAACTCCTCGCTTTCCGAATACGGTGTGATGGGCTTTGAGTACGGTTATTCCTTGACCAGCCCCGATGCTCTTGTTATCTGGGAAGCCCAATTTGGTGACTTTGCCAACACTGCCCAAGTCATTATTGATCAATTCATTGCATCTGGTGAAATGAAGTGGTCTCAAAGATCAGGTCTTGTTCTTTCATTACCTCATGGTTATGACGGACAAGGGCCTGAGCATTCCTCTGGTAGAATCGAGCGCTACCTACAGCTCTGTAATGAGGATCCAAGGGAGTTCCCTAACGCTGATAGGTTGGCTAGACAACATCAAGATGTTAACATCCAAGTTGCTTACCCAACTACCCCGGCCAATTATTTCCACTTACTAAGAAGACAGATGCACCGTGCTTTCCGAAAACCTTTGGTTCTCTTCTTCTCCAAGTCGCTCTTGAGACATCCATTAGCTAGATCTTCTATTCAAGACTTCTCCGGAGATTCCCACTTCGAGTGGGTTATTGAGGATACTGAACATGGTAAGGCAATCAATACCAAGGAGGACACTAAGAGAGTTATCCTTTGTACTGGTCAAGTCTTCACTGCTCTTCACAAGACTCGTGGATCCAACGATGTGAAGGATACTGCTATCGTGAGAATCGAGCAGCTCCACCCATTCCCATTCGCCCAGATCCGCGACATCCTTGACTCCTATCCTAACCTTCAAGATCTTGTTTGGTGTCAAGAAGAGCCACTTAATGCTGGTCCATGGTCGTTCGTCAGCCAAAGACTGGCCACTACCTTGGCTGAGACTGAGAAATACAAGGACTTGACTATTAGATATGCTGGTAGAGAGCCAAGTGGTTCTGTCGCTGCTGGTACCAAAAAGGTTCACACTTCTGAAGAAGAGGCTCTAGTGAAGGATGCTCTTAACCTCTAATTGCCCTAGTCTACAGTAATTATTATCTATATAAAATGACTATACTACGCTGTATATTTTGTTGATACTAAGCAGCGCTCCTAAGCGTTTCATTAAAAAAAAAAAACCGTGGGGTCCGATCGGGCCCTAATTTACTGGGAGTTCGTGATCTATTTAACTGCCGCATTTAACATGCTAATCGAAGAGTCATATCACGATGTTAAGACGTCCTACGGAACTACAAACAGGTTGTTTGTCTATCATCCAAGAATTCCTGAATATCCTAATGCAAAGTTTCCGGGTGTAATTGTTCATTCAGAAATTTACCAAGTCACGGGTCCTGTTGCACGCTTTGCCCGTCAAATAGCCGGCCACGGGTTTATTGTTGTAGCGCCTTCCGTATACCACAATTTCATGGACAGTACTGCGTTACCATATGACAAAGAAGGTACTGATAAAGGGAACCAGTACAAAGCTGAAAAGCCGTTGGAATCGTATGACGAAGACAACAGGTTGGCAATTGATTACTTGACGAACTTGACGACGTGTACGGGCAAGATTGGAGCTACTGGTATGTGCTTAGGAGGCCATATTGCCTATAGGGCAGCTTTTGATCCGCGCGTTCTGGCCACTGTAACATATTTTGGTACCGATATTCATTCAAGCACGTTAGGGACTACCAAGGACGAGTCCAATTATTCTCTAGCACGAACTGGGGAAATTAAAGGAGAAATATTGACCATATTTGGTATGGAGGACCCACACGTTCCCCCAAAGGGACGAGACCTTATTCGTCAGACACTGCGGGATAACAAGGTCAATTTCTCCTTCTTTGAAATTGCAGGTGCACAACATGCATTTATTCGTGATGAATATTCAAAGGGTCGCTTTGATCCGGCAGTGTCAGGTATCTGCTTCCAAATGTTATTGGAACTGTTCAATCGTGTCTTGAAATTGGACCTCGGGCCTCGTCAAAAGGCAGGAAAACCAGAGATGATCTGCTAAAATAGGCATGAGTGTTATTGCCATTATATATTTAATAAAATAACTGGAATCAAAATATTATTAAATACTGCCCGGGGACCTCATTACTGGGGAACTTTCAATCGATTAGTCTGGTTTGTATCTCTCAAATATACGCGTGATGCGTGAATTTCATTATCATGTCCCTAACATGTATCAAAAGTTCCCCATCCGGAACCCCCTCTCAAAATAGACCAATTACACCTTTGGCAACCATAAACCACAGATAAACGTCTGCTGAGCAGTAGCAATTTCTTTGTATTAGAAAATAGAGTATAGAAAATAGTACTGACAATATTGCGTACTTGAATATACTGAGTGTATATTGTGGTCTGGAAGAAAATTTCAAAGACCCATTTCACAACCTCAAGTAGGCCGCGTTTTGAGGGCATAGAACAGCGAAATGAGACCTATTGTATTGAAGGGTCACGAGAGACCGCTAACACAGTTAAAATATAACCGGGAGGGTGATCTATTATTCTCCACTGCGAGAGATAAATCAGTTTCTGTTTGGTACGCTCACAACGGTGAACGACTCGGTACGTTGGAGGGACATGGTGGTGCCATCATGACTGTGGACGTGGATCCAACGACCACCATTGCATTGACTGGAGCTGCCGACTTGTCAATTCGTGTGTGGGATGTAAGTACTGGCAAAACCACTCACGTTTGGCAAACAAAAGCTTCTGTGAAGAGAGTTGAATTTTCTCCGGATACTACAACCTTTCTAGCGGTGACAGAAGAGCACATGGGCCAAAGAGGTACCATTTCGATATTCCCTATAGAAGTTTCCGTTGATGCAAAGCAGGCTGAACAACCACTATTAGTTATCAAGAACCCAGAAGGCGATTCCAAGGTGACTTTTGCCTCGTGGTCATATGATGGAAAACACATTCTGGCTGGCCATGCTGATGGCTCTGTGTCCAAAATTGATGCTACGAACGGAGAGACTGTTAGTAAGTTGGACAAAATTCACGAGCAGACTGTTACAGACCTTCAAATGTCGCCAGATCGAACATATTTCGTTACCTCTTCCAAAGACAAGACTGCCAAACTGTTCACTGTGGACGAGTTGAAGCACCTTAAGACATATCAAAGTGACGCCCCAATGAACACAGCGACCATCACTCCGGTCAAAGACTTTGTTATTTTGGGAGGTGGTCAAGAAGCTAAAGATGTGACAACTACTGGATCCCGAGAGGGTAAGTTCCAGTCAAGATTTTACCATAAGTTATTCGAGGACGAAATTGGGCAAGTAAAGGGTCACTTTGGTCCAGTAAACACCCTGGCTGTCCATCCACGTGGCACTTCCTATGCGTCTGGATCTGAAGATGGTTATGTCCGTGTGCATCACTTTGAAAAGTCGTACTTTGATTTCCTGTATGAAGTTGAAAGAAGATAGATAGTTGAAAGATTTAATTATGACGTTTTTAGTGCTTGAGCGAGCTATTATGAAAATGCTCCTTCAAAGTTTATGGATCCCGTATCTGACAAGGTTTTTAAACAATCACTAATTCTATTAAAATAGTTAGGTGTCTGTTAAGTTTTTTTGATGGAAAGTAATAAAGGAAATTACATTATCATCGAATATAACGGGGTATTCCAAGTCCCCGCTTTGTGAAGGGGAATGACCATGTTCCTCGGTTTTTTGCTGGGTATATTGTTTCTTTTGAGGCAACCCGTCATTTTCTTCTTTTTCCAATGCTGCAAACTCTGTGATTCTTTGCGAGTCTTGAACGCTGTCTTCTTCGTCTTCGGCTATGTCTTCTTGTAGTTGAGTTGCCCCTGAGAGTGCTAGCGGTCTTACAATTGAATAGCCTGGTCTCGCTAACGGAGGAGGCGGAACTGAAATGTGTCGCTGTTCAAACGTTTTGTCGAGGTGCTGCGTTGACCGATAAGGCGGATATTCCTTGACAAGAGTTTCTGATTCTGCTTGTTGCATACCTGCCAAAGATGTTTCCCGTAATTTTCTTATCCGTGACAATAATTCTGGGATTATATTTTCTGTTGAATCGGCTTGTCGCTCAGAAGGCTCTACTTCGCTTTGTTTGTTGCCTGGTTCTTGGTCTTCTTGAGATTCCTGATTTGTGTCGGCCGATTGTTGTGGTGAATCTACAGTGGGATCAATGTTCTCAAGGTTCTGCATTGTTTCCATACTGTATAAATTGTAGAAGTTGGTTTGATGGAAATCTGGACTTTGGGGGGTTACAGAGTCTTCAGTAATTTCTCTTCCGTGTGAATAGTTGGATTCGGTAGTTGCCTCCGGTAGATCTGTGTCTTCTTCTTCACCATCCAGATTGTTTGCGGTTTCAGGAAAGTAGGCGATCGGTATATACGAGTCCCATGATTCATATGCATGCCCTGTTGGCGGCGGTTGGTAACTGGTGTTCTCCAGTGGAGTGCCATTTTGTTTCTGCTCAGGGATAGTGCTTTGCTTATTTGAGACTTGTGTCAGACTGTTGTTAACAAAAGGCTCAGAGAAGGAATTTAAACGACGAGGAGCGTTTATTGAATTCTGGGTGCTCGAGTTTAGCCGGTTATGTGAAGTCAATCTATCCCTTCTAAGGAATGAGGTCGAACTTTGGTTATTGTTATTACCTGCCAAACTTTGGCGCTTTTCTATCTGTGACCATGTCAGAGAATTGATGCTCCCAGACCATCCGACGTCAGGTAATTGTGGAGGACTATGGGGTACGAAGCTATGACGCAAATCTATGCTGGACTCTTCTTCTTCCTCATCCTCGCTTTCTTGTCTTACTGGTTCCACTTCACTGTAGGGTTTGCCAAACACTTCCTGTGTAGCCTTTGTTTTGTGGCGAGTAGCGTGTAGGAAGTGGTTTGATATTCTATTGGATAATGTGGACAATGGCATGGAATTCAGCTTTTCAAGGAACCTGCCATTTCCTTTCACGCCATTCTGTTGCTCTTTAACGTCCTCCTCCGGCGGGCGCGGTGGCGGTGGAACCGGCAACGGGGGAAGAATAGGTGAATCTTTTCTAGGTGGTAAAGGCGACGATATTACGGGCTTTGAATGTTTTCGTTTGGACGACCGGGCAGAGGCTCTTGAGCCCCTGGATGGTATGTGAAAGTCGGTTGAAATGGGTGGCTGTTTAATCGGCCTCAGAGACGTATATGTGTGTCTGGGGTCGTCGATGTGGAAGGTAGCGTGTGGTTGATAGTACTGCGTCATTTGCTTCGATTTTGGCTGGTGACGATGGTGGTGTAATGGCGATGGTGGCATTGGAGGAGGTTGATGTCTATAAGATCTAGAAACAGGAAATGAGGGATCAAGAGAAAATTGCGCATGCGAATTTCTAGGCTCAAAAGAAATTGGTGGAAGATCTTTGGTAGGGCCGTGTTTGTTGGACTTCTCGATACTTTGTTCCTGTTGGCGTTTTCTGTACCATAGAACTGCTATCAAGGCTAAGAGGACCAATAAAAGGGTCCCCGTGCAAACTCCAATGATCACGCCCACATTAATTTTGTTGCCGGACTTGTCTTCGTCAGCTAATTCCTTCGACCGAGGCTCATGGGTTGCTGTAGTTTGTTCATCTGTTTTAGAAGGGTTATTTACGCATTTGACCGTCGGACAGGATTCGCAAGTTTGTGTAGTTAGTATGCAAACCTTTCCATCAGGACACTTTGGACATTGAGGTGCTTTTTCCGGGCATTTGATGCAACCCGAAGAAAATAGAACACCATTCTGTATGTTTGGGGGCGCCATGATAGGGAAAGAGGATATCTCTCAACATTTTTAGTAGCAAAGGACAAAGTTCATTAGACTTCTGTCACATTATCTTTGCAGTTTTTTTAGCAATCGTGCCACGTTTAACCTTGGCTGGGATAGTTTATTGGTTTGCATGGGCAATCGCTGGGCGCCATTTTTAAAGAATCTGAAAGAAAAATTAAGAAATGAGTCCATCTTACATTTATCGAGTCTTGAATGTTGGATTTGGTTTGTCTATATTCTTTTAACCCGGCCTTCTGTTTCCTTCTGATATCAGGTTTGTAATACCAATTGAATTCAGTCAAACAACAGTCTAGTTCGAGTTCAAACAGTGTCGATATCGTTATGTAGAACTTGTGTAATAAAAATAAGTAAACGATCCCATGAATGATATCTACGCACTACACGACCGAGCTTGCTATTAGACTCTGACCCCGTGCTTTCACTAACCCAAACGATCAGTATATTCAACCTGGAATAAATCAAACCAGCCTCAGCATACAGAATCCACACACAACAGTTTTCTACATAGTTTCCCTATAACTCGAGCGTACTAATGCTTTTGTCCAATAGCATTACTCACCCTCCCCCAATGTCCCTAGCCATTAGACCAAACACTAAGCTAGCTAAACTATCATAACAGCCCCCTGAACAATACAAACTATCACATGCGCTATTATAACGCCATGCGATGTCTTCTCCGCCCTGCATTCATCTCCGGACATCAACTTCCACATTCGTCTCCGTGCTCAATCCATTGTTCAACCTCATGGACTGAGCACCGGCCGCTGGCGACCGCAACAGGACACCACTTATTCTACTGTCCAAAATCTATACCAAACTCAGCGTTATGTGCTGCCAGTGGTCTAAACACTATGACCTGCCAAAACTACATGGCGGCTCAAACGTCCTTCGCTTTCCCATAAGTGCCGCCGCCTATTGGCCATATTCTCTGCAGTCGCCTGCAACAAAAAAAAATTATAATCTTAGCGTCCATGTATGCAGCTACATCGTATATTTTAACGTCCGCGCGAGGCGCGCAAGGTGACAAAAGATATACGGCAACACGCGAAACTGATCGGGGGTAGGGGTTCGAACCATCCCAGGATTCTGAGGTACGATTGCTACATGGCGGCAGCCAACAGCCACGTCTGTCGCATGGTGGCATAGCACACTGTCGTCCAAGTCGCCCCAAATGCTATGGAAATTGGCCGTGGAGGCTTGTGTGGGATATGCCCAAAGCAGCTGAATGAAACACCTCGGTTTCCGGTGAAACAATGGTTTTTTACTGGCCGATCATATCCGTCAGGGGGGGGCGTGGACACAAGACATGATATAAGCTTGCTTCCTTTGTCGCTTCGTTGCTTGCGCAAGAGAAAGTTAGAGCCAAAGGTGAAGCATAAACAGTAACCGTAATGGCGCAACGGGAGCTAATTAGCCAGGCAAATTACTATGTAGGACTTAACCGACGCTGCTGCTGCGAGGAGTGGGATTGACGATGATGCATGTTTCTCATTGTCGCATATGCGCGATCGGTCGTAAAAATTGACTGCCCACCCGTCCAACGGTACTAATATATATATCGACACTTGCGCGTGGGTGGTCAGTGCTCAAAGACGCTTCAGGGTCCGGGCATCGTTTAATCATCCTTGCTAACCTTAAAACCGAGCAGGTCTCGAAGAATAGTAAAATAAAAAAAAAGAGGCTCGGCTTCAACCGTTCACACAACTCAAGTCCACAATGGTGAGCCCCGCTGGCACTTTGGTAAGAGCTCTAAAAATTTTTCATCTTGGCCAACTAAAGCTAACAAGACCAGGCCTGCGAGTGGATATTAGCATCTACTTCGTTTTTCGTACTATGTGCACGATTTTACGTCCGCCGATATATCGCCCTGGTGGGCGTGCAGCGAGAAGACTACATGCTGCTGTTTGCACAGTGTCTTTTCTTCCTGTGGATATCCTTGGACACATATACAGCATCCTGGGGGTTCATGGACGACAACCGTTCGTATTTTGACAATTTCGTCAAAGACTTGAAAGAGTCTGTTGGCCCAGACCAAACAGTAAAGCTTCTCAAGGCCATCTACGCGTCGGCCATCCCGTATTACTTCTGCATCTGGGTCATCAAGGGCGCCATTCTTGGGCTCTATTACCGCATTATTCCGAAACAAAACGTCAAGACCAGGTGGTTTCTATACTTTACCACCACACTGACCGTTCTTTCGGGTTTTGTCGTGCTCTGCATTAATGCATTCCTCTGCAACCCAATTTCGTCCAACTGGTCGTTGGACTGGAGCAATGCATGCTACTCTTCGACTGCAGTAACCCCGTTTGTTATTTCAGTCATCTTCAACCTCATCACCGACGTCCTCATCTTAGTCACCCCCTTCCCAATCATCAGAACGTTGCGCTCGCTCAACAAAAAGCAGAAAATCGGGCTTTCCGCCACCTTCTCTCTCGGAGCCATCACAATCATCGTCTGTGTAGTCCGCGCGGCTCTTCTCGTCAGTAGTGGAATCATCTCGCAAACGGCTGTCCTCACCGCCGTCGAATGCTTTACCTCGATGGTTGTGGCAGCTCTGCCTGCAATGCGCATCTTGTTGAGAACCCGCGCTGTCAAGAAGAAGGTGTCACAGCGAAAGTCGGATTTCTCCGATGACAATAACATCACCTCGTCCTCGGGAGTGGCCCCCATGTCTCCAATTACTGAAAACACCGTTCGCGATGGCTACGACGACTATGACGATTATTACTCCGAGGGCCGTGTTAGTCCAGGCACGGCAGCGCCTCCTCCAGAGCCATCGGCTTACGAGAAGCGACACTCTCCGCTGCCGCCAACTCCAAACACTGGAGACACTACTCTACGATCCAACAACGGACTGCCCATATCTCATTTCGACAACTCTGTCGAGATGTCCCACTTCCAATCCACTCCCCATCCTCCTCTACCAGGCACCTACGTTCCCTCCACATACTCGAATCACGTCGTTAACGAGCCTCTGCCCCAGCCTCCGAGAGGCAATTCCTACTTTCCCCACAGCCAAGAACATCGTGACCCATTCCTGCCCGATTACCTTCATAGCCGGCAGCCTGACCCCACTATTTAATGATTGACGATCTTATAGACTTAATATTAAAGGAAAAGTGCTTATGTCCCCCCAGTCACGTGATGCATGGAATTCCGAGACATATTTGTATTGGAGATGTCATGATCAGATAAATCTACAGGCTTTTGAATCCCGAGTAGCGCAGAATAGAAAGGAGCCTGTGGTACAGGTCAATTAGACATAGAGCGATATGGTGAGCCAGTTTGTACGAGATAGCTGTTGTATCTTTCAGACAAACGGCTGTTCAGACGTCCTGAAAGCCGTAGGTACTTGACAGGGGGCTATCGACGTTGTCGCTGAAAAGGAAGATACAGTCTGTGGAATTGGGCATGAATGCGAAAGGTCATAGTAGACTGAGAGAGCCCTGCCATAAGGATAAAACCTCTAAGAATTGGTGTTTCAAAACAAAGGGCTGTATTTATTTATTATAATGGTTGGCTTGCTTACACTTCCATTTATATCGGCTCGTCCATCTATTTTCCGGGAATTATGGCGGATTGCACGTTTCATTAACTGTGGGGTACCTGCCCATGTTCGCGAGCGGATATGGCAATGGCCTACGGTGTTTTCACCCATTTCTGAGCATCCAGTCGTTGGCAGGTTTATATCTACATTATTCAAACCGGTTGTCATTTACAATCCCCATCGCACTATCAGAGGACATAGGCTCCCTCCTAGTTCTGCGCATCCTGTCGGTCATCTTTGATTCTCCGGCGTTAGTACCGATGGAGACGTTCTCACCGTAAGCTGGATCCAATTGGATTGACTAGTCGGGTATTTCTGTCCTTTGCGGTCCTAACCAACCAATGGCATAGTTCCATGACATGGCGAATCCCCACGCAGGGTCGACGAAAGCGAATGGGCTGTGCAGAAGAGCATTATCCCCGTCAAAAATAAAGCGATCACTCCAGTTTATCTGAACGCGTGTGCTTCATGTGAACCTTTCTGTTTTGTTTATTGGCATGCACTGAAAACTTGAACCCAATCCAAGTCCAAGAAATATCAAACGTCTAGAGATTCCATTACTACCTCTGACAAATCTATCCATTGTTCTGGATTTGAAAACCCCTGAATACTACTCACTCGGAATCTCAAGTGCTCAGCCATTTCATTGTAACGACCACGACACACTACTTCGACCCTTCTTAACTCCATGACGTCATAACAAGCTTTGAGATCCTGAATAGACGGCTCCGGGACAGCAGGTAATTCTGGAACATCCTCATGAAAGAGGTCTCTGTATGCACCAACCAGATATTCAAGGGATGCTCTCATTTGGACAATAATACGCTCCGTCTCAGCTGGGGTACGTCTAATCAACTTGTTGTAAGCGCCCATGACTTTCCGTCTTCCATCTTCATCCAGATCAGCATGGTCTAAGTCAGTAGTGAAATCAACAGGGTTCTTGACATAGATTTGAGCAAATTGGACGATGTCTATATTGAGGACCAGCTTGTACCTTAAACATCGTGCAAATGACTCTCTTTTCCCATCAAATGAGCATAAGCACCTGTGTCGAAGAGGATCCCAATTGTTCTGGTCACGATAGGCCTCAATTAGAGCCTCAACAGATAGATCACGCAAGACAAACATACGAACTTTGGTTTTCCGATTGTACTTGCCGGTCAAAGTCATGTCACACCGCAGACTTGTGCCCACATGCCAGCCATATGCGTCAAAATGCAGGCCAGAGGAGGACTGAGATACACCAACTTCGAAAACACAAGAAGGCATCGGACTTCTACCCCTGATACGGTCGACCAATGGGCGGATTAGAGGGGTGAATGCAACGTCCCCCTCTTTTCTGCAGTTTTTCTGTGGCAAATAAACCCTGTAAGCGCCATCAGCAAAAAGATTATCTGGCAAGTTTTCTTTACGATATTCACACACAACATTAGACAACTTTCCAGTGATATATACGTGCTCTTCTGACACAATGACCAATATATATGTTTGTTTGCAATAGTCAATTCTAACTCGACCCTTAGCTTTGGCTTTCTTCAGAGTAGTAGCGATTGTTTTGTCTAAACCCTCTTGGCTGCACTCAATGAACTCAATTACAAGGTCTCCATACCCATTCCAATGACGTATAAAATCCTTGATTTTCTTGACACTGTGCTTGTCCCCATATTTGAGAACCAGTACATCACTTGAATCAGCCTCACTGCCCCTGAAGATCCGGTGTCAGTTGGCGATGCCGGGAGCCACGTGTGGACCATCTTTTTGTCATCTGTTTCTTGTCCACCATTCATGTTAAATTTGCTTTGAATAAATTAGAGACTAAAGAAGTGATGAGTAACAGTTAAGAACAGTTGAGCTTCGTTGCAAAAATGGCAGTGTATCGATGAAGTGGTTGTTCCGGGGTTTGTCAAGGTCTTTGACAACAGCGTCCCGCCCCGCTTGCCGATATCTGAACTGAGGAGATAAAGACAAATGAGCATGAGTAAGTTGTACTTTAGCATGGATGGTATACGTGAAATAAATACCGGATTATTATCCTACCTTAAACTAAATATACTAATGAACAAATTCCTGAATCTACATGTCAGTTGTTGAACTCGAATAAATTATAAGTGAAATATTGTTGCTTTAGTACCAGCTAAAACTTTACATAGAATGTTCCTGAACTTTGAGGTGCCCATTTACTGGATTCCAAGAATGGCCCTCTAAGTTATGTGACCGTTTAGGTAGAGGCTGTGGGCTTACAGCCACTACCAAAAATATCCACGGAAGTAGTTCTTTTTAATACTTCATCACAGAAGCAAATTGATGACGTACTATTACTTGCTTTGGTCATTAATTTTGCCAGGCCCGTTTCTACCTTAGCTATCCAGGGAGTATATATATGCTTGAGTGATAATCATTAACCCAACCCGTGTAGAATAAACAACTATTAAAAGGTATGAGAGTCGGAAAAGAATGTATGAAGCGGGTAGGGATTGCCATTGGTCTAGATATATAAAAATGTTTGTATGTGTCTATAGCTATATAGGAGACATTGAGAGATTGGATTAGAAAGAGAATATCGGAAGAAGAATATAAAAAGCCGATGATGCTTAGGTTAAGAGTACAGTGCTTGTATCTAGGCTACTAGAAGCAATAGATTGTTAATAGCTTTGAGTCTTGTGTGAAAACATTGTTGCCGCAATTCAACCACATACCTTCTATCTCTAACCTCGGTCAGCCATCTTTTGCCCCTGTTCCGGCTAGTATCTTTGGCACTTTCAGAAATAGTGTTCTTTGAATATTGAGCAGGCTCGTACAGACATTTTAGACACTAAGATTAATCTAAGCTAAGCTCAGTCTTGGAGTGCATAGATAATGCAACTGTTTGGGGGTTCTAGTCGATGTCGCCAACTGGAGATGGTTGGTCCTTCTGGTTTTAGCTGATCCTTAGAGAGACTACACTTTCCCAGCTTTTGGTCTTCTTCCCGTAAAAAAGTTGCGGATCATGACAATAGCGTGTCTGAAGGTCATTTGGCAATCGCCCGAATGACACAACTTGTTGTTGAGACCCTGTAGATGTCAGTAAAAATCATCTACGGCTAGTCATGGTGTTCTTTATCAATCTGTACGTTGCACTCATCTATCCAATCACGTCTTCAACACCATTAGCTCATTGGACAGCCCAGCTTATGGGCGATTTACATTTTCATATCTGGATTCTCCTTCCCGAGGTGTCAGGCCTCGGTGCTTGTTGGAAACAGCCTTCCCACTGTTTGCCCATGCCTTGTACACCAACCTCGGCCCATCATCCAACTTCCTATCTTTTGCAATCTCCGTTCTTTCTGTACAAGAACGGCGCAAAACTTATGGCTAGATCAAACTCTACTAATTAGCTAAACTATTCTTTTTCATTACCACCGAGGTATCAACGCCGGCCGCTCGGCTGTACGGCAGAAGGAAATAAACCATTAATTTATTTAGCCATTTTCGTTATGCAGTTGTGAGAGCCGGGTCCGAACCGGACGTCCGGAAAAACTTGTGCAGATCGTAAATATCGTTACTGTCCAGCAGCAGGAGCCGACACGGGGTATTCATTCGGTTAAAAGGATGACGGACCGCCGGAGTAAGCGGCTACTAGACCCATGCCTTCGTAACTGTTCTTGCGGCCACGGCGCTGAGGCGGCTGACCACCAACTTGCGACGACTGTGCATTGTTGTTCATTTGGTTTGCAATGTCCTTCATTGTGCTACTTCCATTCGACAAGCTCCCTGCCCGTGACAAGTTCAGGGCCTCGTCGTGTGAAATAGTCTGGGACATGGTCCGAGGCTTGCGCTTGGGCTGTGCGGCCGTCGTGTTCGTCGGAGACCCAAACGCCCAGTCGAAAAACGACCCTCGGCGGGCTTGAGTTTGCTGTGGCTGCTGCTGTGCTCCAGGAATCGCCTGTGGCTCTGACCGGGTTAGCTCATTCTTGGACATAATACTCGTTTCTTAATCAGCCCAATGGCGTCCCCTCCTCCTTTTATACACACCTTATCTCCCTCCCAATCCGGCTGGGATCATCCACGTGAATAATATTTCACGCGCTCCCCCAATCGCGTCCCCTCCTCCGGGGCCGATCAGAAACTCAGTCGCAGCAACAAACAAAAGAAGAAATTACATCATCAAGTGACCCTGGTCACGTGATGGAGGACGCTACTGGCCACTATATATATAACCATGAACGGTGCACGGGGGCCCGGTCAGAGGTCGTGGGACTGAAGAAACTGAAATCGTTTCCCTGATGACTAGTTTTGTCCCATGTTACTACAGACGAACCACGGGGATCGCGGATTAATGTCGCAGAATCCAGGACCCTGGATACGAGGTTTTGCTTATTTTCTCTGGCACATCTCCGCGGCGGGGAGTGCGATGGCCCTTCGCGCGATCGACGGGCGTAAATGTGGGCCCAGTTGCTGCTGTCTTAGCTCGAGTACCTGCGTCTGCAGTCACGTGCGGAGATTACTAATTGGTTTGGGTGTGGCGCCTTTCTTTAGTGGCGAGGTGCATGTATATAGTTTCTAGCAAAAAGTGGATAAGCTGCATGAGTCGGTTCATTAGGTAGGGGTGACAAAATTATGATGTAGGTGCTCAGTAAATATTAAAGGACCAAGAAGTGCCCGTATTAGGCGCAGAGTTGTCGTTTTCCTCCAGTGGGATTAACTTCAGCGGCCGTAAACGTTTCTGGCCATTAGTGGACGGCCTGTTGCTGAATTGGTCAGATATGATGCTTTTGATGTCCACGTCGTCGTCTCCGGTGGTTATGGAATCTATAGTGCTGGATGCAGACGACTTTATAGATGTGTCAATAGACGATGCAGGTGAATTAGGTGTGTTGCTGGCCTGGCGGCTGTGGTTGTGACTGTTAGTCAGCGTGGCTGAACTCGAGTTGCTGAATATCATGGAAGACCAAGTAGATGGGGGCTTTAACGCACGGTTAGTACTGCGTGGGAATTGGTACGAAGAGCGGCTGCTTGGTGATGTAGGAGAAATTGGCGGTCCACTGTCGCTGGTGCTAGTGCTGGCCATTGTTCGGTGTTTTGGCACATGTAGCGTCGACGACGAGCTTCGTGGCTTCTGTGCTTGTGCAGAACTAATGCGCTTGTGGAACAGTGAAATTGTCCGCGGGGTAATCTGGGTATCGTTTGTTTCCACAACCTTTTCAAAGTCGCGAAATTCCAGCAGGCGCTTCACCAAACGCTCCAATGACAGCTTGAGCGCACGGTTATGGTTTTGTACAGACTTGACCTCAAATTCCAGCTTGTAAACCTGTTTTCGCAACTCGCGCTTCTCCGCATCCTCCTCTTCTTCTTCATACTCGACCTCGTTGTCTGCCTCTTCTTGTGTCTGCTGTTGTTGTTCCGCGTCTTGGGTCGCTGCAAGCTCATCGGCTAAGGTAAATTCGCCCTTGACGGCCTTTTGTGCCAGCAGGACCTGGAACCCCTGGTTCTCCTCCATGAGGCGCTCGTTGAGCTTCCGGAGCTCATCAGCCTCATCACGAAGCTTCTCGTGACGCAAAGAGTATTCTTTCGACACGAGCTCAAGCTGCTGCTTGACCACATCTAGCTCATTCTTCATTCGATCAGCCACCTTTTGCGAAATATTGTTCGCCTGCGGTGGCGGTGGTGGTGGTGGTGGTGGTGGCGGCGGCTTTTGCTGAGGCGGACTTGTGGGCGTCGGATAATCTTTTAGCGGTGGCGTAGGCGGACCATGCTCGTGAAGATGTGCAAGCTTCTTCTCATACTCGGTCTCCTTGTCTAGCCATTGCTGCTTTTCATTCATGTAATGCATTTGTTCCTGAGAGAGCTGGTTTTCCAGCTCATGCTTCGAGCGCTTTGTCAGTTTCAGCTGCTGTTGTAGCCGCAGTATAGTCTTGTCTCGCTCAACCATGTCCTGCTCGAGCCGACTCTGCTCCATCAGTGCCGAGTCCAGCTTGGACCGCTGCTCCTTGACCTGGCGCTCGAGCTGCTGGGATTCCATCTCCTCAAATTCTAGTGCCTTCTGCAATGACTCGTTGGATTCAATTAGTGTTTGAATGTCCATTTTGTGGCTGCTGCTTCCTGGCCGGGTCCGCCTCCGATAAGTAGACGGAGAACTGGGACCCCGTGAATCATATATAATGTCGTCCAATGATCGCTCGCGCTGGTGCGTTGGCGTAGGTGTTTTCAGCTCAGACGCCATCTTGTAATAAAGCTTATTATTTTTAACACAAGACAGACCTGCTCAAAACCCTACTGTACAGTGAGGTTCTCTCACACAAAACAAAAAACAAAAAAAAAAAAAACACACACACACACAGACTACTCCTCTCCCTGGGCAGGTATATATAAATTCCCGCGCGTATTATTATTATCGACCTCTCTCACTCTAGACGTCTCGCAACCCCCTAGCTTAGCCCTATGCTGAGTGTGTGTGAGAGTGTGTGGTGAAGGTGAATGTACTACTTGTCTCACAATGGGGTGCTGCTATTCTTGGATTTCCGGCCCGGAAAACCCCCTTGCCCGCCCCCTGACCGGCGGTTCCGCTGCCACCCACCGGCGACACAAAGAATTCACCACACGGGCCCTGACAACGGTGTGGCTAAGTCTGGTTTCTGGCTCTACTTGGACTTACGTCTTCGTGCCCTTATTCTGCTCCTGGTTGTGATAGCGAGAAACAAACTATGCGCCGTAGACCCTCCTGGCGCGCCGGGGACTGCATGCTTCTGTTGCCGGGACAACCGCCCGTAACCCCTATCTCCGGCGCGCGTTTGATGTCACCTTCCGTTGCCCCTGTTGAGCATGACGCCCTTTTGTCGATCTGCTGTCCTCATCCTGCGATGGCTACGTCTTTCTTTCTGGGGAATGGGAACAGGCTCGAACGGTACAATGGTACAATGATACAATGATACTCAGGAATGCTCGTAACATGGATGTGAGGTCTCACCATCTTAAGAAGCCTACTTCGTACTTCTAGCTAGGCGGAAAGGTGATTAAAACCCTGCTAGTCAATCGCTAACGGTGGGTGCTCCTGCTTTATATAATATTGAGCGTTCTATTTTTAGCCTATACCTAATGCTCCCACGAGTGTAGGGGACAATCTGCAGGGAGAAACTATATATTATACCAGTCAATCTATTGCTGACAGGGGGTCGGACCTATCGGGTATTGTAGTGGGTCGCAAGTAGGAAATTGAAAACACTAGGGCATTACCTTTAGACCATAAGCTGGGCTGCCATTCCATGTAAAAGCGCCCTAGAGCCACGGACCAGTGTATAAGTCTGGCACACACTGTGCCCATACCTAATTGACAGTTACATTAACAAACCCACGCTTGGTTTGTGAACGACGACAGCGGGCAAATGGACTGATATTTACAATGTGTACTCAAATATACTGTTGGGAGGAAATTATTCGTGACTGCTTTTGTGTTCTGACTAGTACGCCTTCATGACGATACATACGCAGGGAAAACCCACTCAATGTGTGTTGGAGAGTGAAATAGTCTAGGTTTGATCAAACTCCCATTGACGACATACAACCCACGACAACAATGAAGCTTTCACAGGGTATGATGGCATACAGTCGGCCGATTGGATTTAAGCTAACGAGTATCTAGACGTCTCTTCCTCTCGCAGAAAGTGCAGAAAGGCCCACTTCCAGGCTCCTTCTTCCGTTAGAAGAGTCAAGATGTCTGCTCCTCTCTCCAAGGAGCTCCGTGAAAAGTACAAGGTCCGTTCCCTTCCAATCCGTAAGGATGATGAGGTCACTGTTGTCCGTGGTTCTTACAAGGGCCGTGAAGGCAAGATCTCCCAAGTTTACAGATTGAAGTACGCCATCAGAGTTGAGAAGTTGACCAAGGAGAAGTCCAACGGCGCTCAGGCCCCAATCAACCTCGACACTTCTAAGGTTGTCCTTACCAAGGTTAGACTCGATAAAGACAGAAAGGCTTTGATCAAGAGAAAGGGCGGTGTCGACGCTGAGTAGATTCCAACTTGATGAATGAAAAATTTTTGTGTTAATATATTAACTTCCTCCAATATCTTACCAGTCTCCATGGCTGTGCTATTTCTTTGGAACATGACGAGTAGGGAATGTCATAAGTCCTCGTGCTGACGTGAGTTGGCTTCTAATTTTGTCGCATTGTATGTGACAGTATTGGGTTACCAAGTGTATATGTATGTTTTGCGTTGTCGTAGTCAGCTCGACACACAAGCTCGCTGTGCCAATTACACCTCATGGTCTCTCACTTGTTTCCTATGACGATAGAGTCTGAATTGGCAGAGAATCGCACAAAGTGAAGCTGCTTTAAAAGCAGATATGATTAAAGTGACACCGCCATTAGGTAGTTGACGAAAGCTGGTCATTCCAAACATTGCAGCAACCAATTCACAGGTGACAAAGTTGAAACTGACGCCTTCGGTACTCATTAGCTTCCAATTGACTGCGAAAAATGGAACTGGATAGACGCAAGATGCCAACTGCTCAAGGAGCCAAAACCAATTCACATAATCCAATCGCATGATCCCATAATACCCCAGGTGCTCATGAACCTTGTATCCACTGCACCATCGTAACATTAAGCCTATGCAGGCTAGAATAGCTGTGAGAATTCCACTAATCCAAAAATTTCCCTGAACCTCTTTATGCATTGTACGCTTATAGATGTAAGTGGTTTGCAACAAAACATAAGCCCAGGCTGCGAATTGGTGACTTGTATACAGGACTGAAAATGCGCTTATTTTCACCGGGGCGTTGTATCTGACGACATGCTCTTGCCGCACCTGCGGGTCATGGCACAGATAGCAGGCATAGATGAGCCCAGCCAAGTTGCCCCACACCAACCAGCACACTCCATCTATCGATTGACCCCTTATGGATGACCGCGCAGTGTTGTGTCTTAACTGCAGATAGACCCCTGCAATCTAATCATGTTAATTTTCCTCAGTTTTAGAAGCGTAATGGCGTCCTCCTTACATTGCAAATCCTGTCCATCATTTCTTTATCTCCGGTCCCACCACCCCGCCCCCAGTTTGATCAAAGAATAGGTCACGTGAGGCAGATATAAATGTTTTTGACTCGCAAACAGGATGAAAATTAAGAATTTTTCGTAGTATATAGACGCGATACTTAAATACTTGTGCTTATAGATGGTCTTGATAGATTGAGAAGTTCCAACTGAGTCATAACGGAGAGATAGCTGTTCATTTCAAAGGCTTTAAAGCATAAAGACCAAGTGTGGTCCGATTCTATAACGGACGATCAAAGCTGTGAGCCTAGATAGTAGTCAAAGAAATCGTCATCGCTGTCATCAAACCAGATTCCTGCACTTGGGCCATGGTTAAATAATGCGTCTTCGATGAGGTCCATGACTGAGAATTGGAACTCAAGCGGATTAGTATGATTAAGGATTGGCGACGGTACCGGAGGTGTAGAAATTGTTTCAGAATTCTCAGTCCAGTCGGGATACCTATATTCATGGGATATGAGTTCGCAATAGTTGATTGCTTGAATACGTTTCAGCTTTGGACAGAATGAAATGAGGGGTTTGACCATGGCTGGCAGGTTTGAGTTGTCCGAATGATTGTGTAGGAGAGTCAGGGATTCCAAGTTCGGAAGACACTTGAATGCCTCTAGTTCAGCATTGTTTATCTCGATCGGCCCCGTGTAGTGCTTCAGATATGCGAGGTCCGGATTTTCAAGGAATATGTATTGGTTGTAAGCCCAGTTTGGGGTGTTACGTATCTCCAACTCCCTTAAGCAGGGAAACTTAAATGCACGTAGAATATCTGGAAGTTGTTGCTGAATCACAATCTTTGTAGCCATGCACTTATAATTGTGACCCAGTAGGTCGAACCGGCCTGGTCTGCTTGTCTGCAACGTTTCGCCAAGAAAATCATCATCATTTACTTCTTCCATTTCTTCATCGTAATTGTGCAAACTATAGAGTAGACATCCAGACATGACGAGTTGGTCGATTTTAATATATTGCCATTCCTCCATGTAACCGTCGACAGAGAGTAGTAGCCCTTCTAGGTTCAGTTCCCCGACTTCAATATCAGCCTGAAAGAGAGGAGGTATGCTATACATTGACAATGGCATCATTTCCAGTCGTTCATTACGTTGAGACAAGCAAGAGATGGTGACGGAGGTGAGCCTCAAACATTCGGCGGTAAACACAAAATTGTCGGTGGGGCAGAAGTTCTCCATCAAGCGAAACTTGACAGTTTTAAACTTCGGACCCAGTTCTATTCTCTTGACGAAAGGTGGAGTAGATCCGTTATCATACTGATCTGCCATCGTGGCATTAACGGAAAAAAACAGCCGGGACTCATTAATCCGTTCCACGAGCTTCAGCAATGATGGTCCAGGACGTAGATATGGCTCAATGCGTAACTCAAATCCACATATTTTATGTTTTTCAAAGAAGTTTAATAGTCGGTCCACAAATAGTATAAACTGCTGAGAATGCGTATCATTTCCTTGGACCACTACTCGACTTAGTCGGGACATCCAGAAACCCAGGCCGGCCCTTTCACTTTCAAGTTGTGTCGTTCCCACTGGTTTCCCACTCGGACTATCCAGGCAAGCCAGAGTGCAGTTTTGCGACGATCCCTTCTGCCAGTTTACAGTTCCCCTAGTCTTGGGGAATGAGGAAACCACCCGAAATTCAGCTTTCAATTCCTTCATACCATCCACCACCATCTTCATTTTGCGGCATGTACCTCTCATAGAGCATAGTGTCCGGCTATCTATGCCGTTGCAAACATATTCAATTATCTCCACGGGGAGGTCATTCAGATTCCCCATCTTGTTGCAATGATAAAGTGAGCCTCGCCTGATACGAGCATCACCATCCGCCTCGCGCCGCGCGGCGTGCACATTCGCAGCATTTTTCAAACGCTATATTCCGCGAACTTTAAGGAAGTTCAAGTGTGCTTAGAAGGAAGTTGAGTCAGCATATTAACATCTTCTGAATAAATGCGATACAATGTTTTACAAATGTGTGTCTCCGACCCTCCCTCTCCTGTGCGGAGACTGGAGCGAAATAGATATACCTGTTGTGTATATGTATGTATGTGAGTAAGTATTTAAGTGTGTATATAGATTCATAAATATATGTATGAACATGAACATGGATATGAATACGATGTATCGGCAAAATGGTGGACATAGATGGAACCTCTAACACTAGCGGTGTGGTTGCCTATAGTACGGAAGGTGTATGTGGTGATACAAGTCCCAAAAGAGTAGTCTGTCAACACAATACACCGAATGGGATTATTAACTATCTTAAAGAAACAGCGATTGAAGGACAAGGAGATCCGTGTGTTGTTGCTGTAAGTGAAGGAGGTTAATGGTTGAATACACGTATTGACAGAAAACTCTGAAGGGGGCTAGATAATGCTGGTAAAACCACCATTGTGAAACAGATCCTGGGTCAAGACGTAAAAGAAGTGAGTCCGACTTTGGGATTCAGCATCCAAACAGTTGATTACAAAGGGTGAGTGTAAAGCTTCTCGCTCCTACTTCTCATACTGATCTCGTAGCTATAAACTCAATGTTTGGGACGTGGGTGGTCAGGAAAGCCTTCGTCCGTTTTGGAGGAACTATTTCGAGAAAACAGATTTCTTGATCTGGGTTGTAGATGCGTCAAGTTTAGAACGGCTAGAAGATTGCAAGATAGAGTTACACAAAACATTGAACGAAGACCGGCTAATTGGGGCTGGCCTGCTTGTCTGGGTTAACAAGCTGGACACAGTTAACGGCACCATCGAAGACAAGCACGCTCTCGTCAAAGACGTCGCAAAGGTAAGTCTTGGAAATTCGAAAGGCATTAGCACTTTAAACTGAACAATTGTTCTATATTTGAACCTATATGTGCTGGCGGAGCCCTGGAACTCCGACCGTGTTCAAAAATTAGGATTATTACTTGAAAATACTAATGTCCACAATAGAAATTGGAGATTGATCGGATAGATAATCACAATATGAAGGTGTTGGGATGTTCGGGCATAGATGGGCATAATTTGACCGAGGGGCTGGAATTTGTTGTGGAAGAAGTGAAATCCCGACTGTACGCGTTGGATTGAGTACACAACACCGAACGAACAAGATGAGCGCTGATTTTAACACCGCTCCGACGAATGCAGAAGAAGAAGAGGATGATGACTTGTTCGAAGATGCTGCTGAAGAGCCTATGCAGGACCAAGAAGATGTGGTGATGGATGAGGTTCAGGACGAAGAAGAGGAGGAAGAAGAAGAGGAGGCCGGAGACGATGAGCAGCCGAAGCAGGGTGAGAGTGGAGGCGAGGATAACGATCTGCTGCAGCAACTAGAAGATACAATGCAGGAGGACGACGAAGGGGGAGAGCCGTCATTTAGACGACGGAATCCGATTGGTCCTGCCAAGGAGATGATAGAGTGCTCTTCATATGACATTGTACCCTATGTAGCTTGTCTACATGCATGCCCTGTATACTGTGTGGACTTTTCATGGGGGCTGAAGTGGATGTTCACTGGCGGCGCCGATGGCTTCATTAGAAAGTATAATTTCTATGAGTCGGTGAACAACAAACTGCCTTTGACAGTAGCACAAAAGCATCCATTTGTTGATTCCATTACACGGTCTGGTGTTTGTGTTTCATACTGGGAGAATGAGCAGCCAACTTTAGAAAAGGACGCAAACAAAGTCAAGGACTCATTGTACGAGCCGAAGCTTTCACCAGTGTATTCATTAGCGGTGCAATCAGAGGCGCTCTGGCTTCTAGCAGGACTAGAGTCTGGAGGAATTACCTTGCAATCTGTTCGCCATAACGAGGGCCAGATCCAGGCATACCTTGATAAACACAAGAGCGCGGTGTCGGTGCTAAAGCTGGATGATGATGAAACTAAAGTTATTAGCGGGTCCTGGGACAAGACTATTATTGAATGGGACCTGAACAACGGAAAGCCATATAGAGAGTTTCTAGGGTCGTCAGGTCAAATCGCGGCGTTAGAATGGCAGCCAATCGGGGGCTCACTTATATCTCAGTCTCTGAGGGATGAAAAACCAGAAAATTTTGCAAATGGCAATGGAAAAGTAAAAAATGAGGACGACGAGGACGATCGCAAGTCCCTGGGTTCTTTGTTTGGAGACGAGGATGATGAAGACGAGGAAGAGAACAGTACTAATAAGAAAGAGCAAGAAGAGCCTACTAACAATAACGACAATACTAATAATGACAACCCTGGAAAGGTGCAGACAAGCCAATCGATTTTCCTCTCGGCGTCCATTGACGGCACAGTGGATATTTGGGATCGTCGACAAGAGAAACGAGCAGGACATTTGTATGTGCCAACTGGGGTCCCCCCTTGGTGTACTAGCGCGTGCTGGTCGACAGATGGAAACTGCATTTTCATTGGTCGCCGAAACAGTACAGTGGACGAATTTGATATCAGGTCCTCATTAACCAAGCAAGCAAGGACGTTCAAATTCCCCTCTGTGTCAGGCGCAGTATCCAACGTCCAGACACTGCCATCTGGTCGGCATCTTCTTTGCGGGTCTCACGACAACGTGCGGTTATACGATCTTCAAGCGTCTCCCAAATCCAAGACCCCATTCTATATCGTTCCTGGTCACCATGGCGCTGTTCTCTCTAGCATATACGTCGATCCGTCGTGCCAGTTTATGGTTACCGCAAGCGGAAACAGAGGTTGGCAAGGCAACTCCACTGACGTGGCTCTTATTTATGAAATCGAGCCACAATAATTGCTAATAATCTTTCAAAAAATACGTTATATAAAGTCTTGGCTATACATTAGATAGATCGGTTTCTCTAAACGATTTTCGTCGTTGCGTAAAACTAAGAGTTAGGAATTTGCTGTGGTTCGGAGGTCAAGACCGATCGCATAGATTAATACCGCTTCTTGCCGCAGATAACCACCTGAGTCATACAATACCACCACTTTGGCCATGCCTGGACTTACGAGCGACCAGCGAAGACGGAGCTCAATCACAAGCTTTCAACTGTGTGGGAAGTGCAGGACAGAGGCTTTGGACACAAGCCACAATGTGATTGAACCCACGAGTCCCCAACTTTGTGGCGGCACTGCTGGCTTGCATCCAGCTAGCATTGCTGCGAAGAAGACAAGACGACGTAAGTCGTCCACTTCTTCTCTGGTTGGTTCGTATGAGGAAAGTCTGCTCTCCGGGCGCATGTCTGCCGTCTCATCTGCACCCATGAGCTTTTACTCCAAGTTGGGGGTTATTGGCGGCGGCAGCGATAAGGCTAAGAAGAAAAAGACCTGTCCGCGACACATATCCCTAGGATTCGACGCTGTTTTCTATGACTGGAATGGCCATGGAACAGAGGAATCTAGTCCCTATGTGGGAGGTATTGATTTGGATAAGTTTTATCAGGACCGCAAGAAGCCCGGCTATCGGATTCCTCGCCATGGCCAGATCCAGATTGTCATCTCTAATCCGCGTAAAACCGCAGTTCAACTGATTTTAGTCCCCTATGATCTGTCTGACATGCCAGCAAACACAAAGACATTTATTCGCCATAAGGTTTTTGAAGATGGTTCGAAATTAGTCCAGGCAGTTCATATACCTATCTTTTCGCCCAACGACTCGTCCAAGCTATATATTCATGGGGTAATCCGAACTGTATTTCAAAACAAAGTAACCCCTTCCACTGAGAACCTTGTCAGAGCCAATCGGCGACCGGATCAATCTGACCATTCTACCAAAGTCGACTACGGTGGTTACTCTACCTTGCATCCACCATGTTCAAATTGCCATCAGCTCATTATTTAACTTTTTGCATAGTTTGACCCCATTTGCATGAATTTAATTTACTAGACTATCTTTGTACTTTGACTGTAATTTCTGAGCTGGATGGATAGTAACCATGGCTTACTTGTGAGCGACAGGCGCCTTTATTTCCAAGTTTAGTGAGGACCAAGGGAACGTCCTTAGTAGTAGGTTCACACATAGTGAATATATAACGAGACCATTAAAGTCTTCAGTGGCCCGTTACTTTCATCTTATTCACGCTTACAAGCCGACTTGGAATGTAGACATAGATTTTCAGAACAATTTTCGGAATGTAAGTTCTATTCCTACGGAAAATTAACCGCAAGGTAAACGTATAAGATTGGATTCTTTTCTGCAAAGATCTCCATTACGGGTACAAAACATTAATATTGAAATCGGGGGTCCAAATAGCGTTGGGTGAGGTATATGCTGACAACTCCAACAACAATTGAAAGGCCAATGATAGACGGTCGAATACGGCGTTGGGGTTTTTCTTCAATTGTTCTTGGTAGACTTCTTAGTCGACCTTCCTGTTCCTCGATTTGCGCGTCAATAACTTCTTCAAAGTCTATGGTACGTCCCGTACGCAATGCAGAGAATTCCATGATATTCTGCCACGAGCGTCCTAGAGACTGTACAGGATATTTTGTCATGAGTTCATCACAAGTTGTAACCACAGTGAGTAGATCGACACTGGCTTCCTTCCCTTCGGCAAGATTGGAAAGCACCGAATGAAGAACATCTCTGTCCCCAGCGGCCTCCTTGAGCTCCTTACGCTTGCAGATCATTAGCGCAGCATAGAAGTACAAGATGGTGGATGGGTCATTCCGAACAAATAAATAATCAAAAACGTTGCAAATGAGCGTGTAGCTCTGAATATTATGGGACAGAAAGGTGAGAATAGGGGATAATGCATAAAAGGGCTCGATTCCACGAACCATGTCTCCAAGATAGGGGTCGCCTAACGTCAACAGCGGCGGAATCAAATTTAAAACATCAATGGTACTCTCTACATGCGGCAACATGTAATCGCGGAGGTGATAGCGGCTAATAAAATCTAGGATAGGAACCGCCTTTTCAACGATCCCATCACATACCAATAAAATCACTTGAGCAATGTCGTGATAGCCCTGGTAATAACTCAACTGAGGCATTCGCCGCAACACCAAACATATTAACTTTTGAAGTTTGCTCCGCAATTCGTCCCGTTTTCGCTCTGCAACGTCATCGTCATCATTACTAAATCGTGGATAAAACACAAAAGCTCGGTCCACGTCTAATTTCACTTGACCCTCTTCTGGGTGTCGCACATTTTCCAAACCTTCGAAATCAAACTCCCTGTCAGGTTCCATCCCTAGCAACAATGGCCAAATCTTCTGTCTCAGCTTGTCATTCACTAACCCCTCTCGCGAGGTCGCAAAGTCCGCTAACAATTTTCTGTCCCTCAAGTCGTAGGCAGTCTCTATTGACTTGACCTTCAACGATCGCTTCTCCTCTGTCAGCGGGTAGAGATTATAAATTGACTGGCCAATATCCCCTGCACTCATCTCAACCCACTCATAACTTATTGTACCACGGCCTACCATTCTTCCGTCCCCTTTCGTTTTGTCCCATTACCCACCCTACTTATGAACAGGTAACCAACCACATGACATTTGATTTTAAGACCGCCGCTGCCTTATTTCCCATATCTTTTTAGGCTGTTGTAATGACCAGTAGAGCAGGCTCTTGTCAATTGGACCTCGATTCCAGTAAATATCTTGAATTTCAGAAGCAGAGTTCTCTTGTCGTGCTGCCATGCCAACAGCAGTTTGGGAGAATGCGGCTGGAGAGAGCCTCCGCCTGGGTCTCTGACTGCGGAACATTTAAAATGTGGGCGTCATACACGTGAAATCGTGCAAAGGAACTATGGCGATTGAGAGAAGAGTATGGGAAGGTAACTCGCAAGATGAGCAGATTGGCCGGGGGCTCTTTTCGCTAGTGTATCGGCATGGTGGTACAAGAGCCATTAAAGTCTCTGTGCCCGAGGATGAACAGCCACCGCATGATTCTTTCAAAGAAGTTGAGATCCTAAAAATGTGCCGTCATGACAACATCATTAATTTGCTGGATGTCTTTACTCGTGTCAATGTGGATGACGAGGAAGAATTGGTCCAGGTGATGCCATATTTACCGTATGATTTGAACAAGATTTTAAGAAAATATCGAAAGTCGGCGTTCCCTAGTGGTTGGAGAAATGCACTTCCTGACGCACTGGCTGAGTCCATCGTGTTACAGGTTGCTCAAGCTTTGGAATACTTGCATTCAAATGGGATTATTCATAGAGACATAAAGCCAGAAAACATCCTACTTGACGATCACGGTCGAGTCAAACTTATCGATTTTGGTATTGCATGGGATCAAACTACTAACAACAATGGTAAGGAACACGCTGATAAAAAGATCCTCGATGTATGTACCACAGTGTACCGGCCCCCAGAGACTTTAATGGGTCTAGCAAATTACGATTTCTCACTGGACCTTTGGTCCTTTGGGTGCGTGATTTGTAAATTATTCAGCTCTGATTGCTCTGATGTGTTTGGAGATTATTACGGTGACATTGGCTTGATTTCGGCCCAAGTGCAAACTATTGGCACGCCTACGTTGGAATCATGGCCAGATGCCAAAGACTCCGCTTCTTTCCTGAATCTCTCCTTTGAATCATTTCCGGGACTGACTCCAAAAGAAATAGCTCCACGGGCTACTGAAAAAATTCTTCCTATTGTATCTGGTCTCATGAAATTTCAGGGTTCAGAGAGAATGAAGCCAAATCAAATCATACGCATACTTTCTAATTAATAGCGTATTCAACCGTTGAGCTAAGATGCGAAATAACAAACCTGCTCCAGACCAATGATGAAGTATATTTAGTATTTCTTCTTTATGGACCAACCACCACCTACAACTCGAGCTATGAGATAAAAAATTGCTCCACAAAGATATGTACCACCAGAAAATCCGATAAGGCCAGTGTACCCACCACCTTGATTTTTGACAAGTTCACCGGCAATTGGAAGCCCAGTCAGCACACCGAAGGACACAATGAAATAGCATGTTCCATACCTCTTGCCATAGTCTTCTGTGTTACAAATCTGAGAAATGCATACTGGAACTAAACAAATACCAGTTCCCGACCAGAAGCCAAATAAGACGGCAAAGGCAATAGTTGCTGCGATGTTACTGCCAGCTGGGAGCCATAGAGCCAAACATAAGACGCCTGTAATGCTAGCTGTGACAATCATTACGTTAAAGCGTCCAAATACATCGGCCATGTACCCAGGGAGACAACGACCGAAAATTGAGCCGACGTTTAAAAATGCAGGAATATTATATGCCAGAGATTTGCTGACTCCCTGGCTGATCGCATAACTTGCAATATAATTTAATGGCACAAACAGACCCCATTCGATCATAAACGTGCCGATGCAAACCAATACGAACCGAGTGTCTTTGAACTGCTTCAGATCAATTGATCCTCCCGCTGCCTTGTTTAAAGGTAAACGAGTTCGTAGAGTTAAAATGACGCCAATGCAAAGTCCAATCATGATAAAGCCTACCACGCGAACTGTCCAGGCAAACCCCAATTGGCCAGACATTTTGTTCATAGCTAACGGAAATACCAGTCCGCCTACCGCACCACCGGTGGCTGAAATACCCGTAGCCAATCCCCTTCGTTGATAGAACCAGTGTCCGACAACAGCGATGCTTGGTGTGAATACCATCGAAGAAGAAATTCCTCCCAATATTCCAAAGCCCAGCATAAATTGGTAATACTCCTTAGCAAGAGAAAGAAAGAAAATGGAAAGAACAATACCAATGCAGCCGGGAACAATGAGATATTTCAGCCCGTACGCATCAAACACTGGGCCAAATTGAACTCCGCCAAAGAAGAGAAGAAACAAATAAACAGAGAAAATCCAAGACACTTGAGACTCACCTTTATCCTTCAATTGGTTCTCGTTCAACCAGGCTTGAATAAATCCTGCAGAGTTGATAAACCCAAACGACGAAGTCATCCCGCACCAGGAACCAAATACAACTGACCATGCCTTCCATCCACCTTCTGGGAAGTCGTATTCGTACTGGTATTCGCTATCCAATTCATTAGTATAAGACTTATTCTCATCCTGATAGTTCCCACTATTGTGGCTGATCCTACTCTGTCTACTAGGCGTAGGTTCGATCATCGGATGAGCAGGCGGTGGTGCCATTTCGTGAGCCGCGCTACTCGGGACCTTATCGAGCGGAATAGGCTCCTGGTAATCTGATTCCGTTCCAGAAGTGCCATATACATCCTGTGTGCCGTGTTTATCCTGGCTAAAGCGAAAAGATCTATTGCTCTCCATCTTATGGTTTAGTCATAAATATTGTACGGCAGTTGCGAAAATCTCTTTTTTTGTACTTCCCGGTTTAGGGTTCCGATTGACACTTTCTTTTCTGTTTTAGCATGCAGATGCGGCGTTATGTCTATCCCCGCGCGGCTGTCGTTTCCGGACGGAATGCCGTTCCGCACAAAGCAGGAGGGACAGGTTCCGCAGTGACTTGCCTTTTTAAGACGTAACAGTGATGGACTTCAAATCGGAACTCTTTTCAGTATGTTGTTTAGTTACTCATGGTAAGATATCCACTGTGGAATAGGCCACGAAACAGGATCCAATAATAAATGGAAAGGTGAAAAAAAAAAAAAAAAATCAAAGCTACGAAAGTTAGTAGTTCAACGGCCATTCCTTGTCGTCGGATTCTACCGACGTCCGACATGTGTTCGTGTTAATATATGCCGGTCATGTTTGCAAGGAACGGTTACCAGTGTGTTGATAATATAGGTTGATATAGCATGTGTGATATCTTTGGCAACTCCGTACATATTAATTGGTGATTGACAACATTTAATTTTGTTTGTACAGACCCTAAAATATGTAGTATATTTACGCACCATATATGGCTTACATAAAAAGTAGAACAAAAAAAATTCTCGGCAACGGGGAATTGAACCCCGGTCCCCCGCGTGCTGTTAACCATTTCTGATTAACTGACAGGCGGAAATTCTAGCCACTAAACTATTGCCGATTTTCTTGAAAAATCCAATTTTCAGAGTATCATAAAACAGAAAATAGGCAGCTGAAAAATCACGTGACACACTATCACGTGATTCATCAGTCGAAAACTGCGATTGTGGAGAACTCGAATCCATCAAGCATATAATCCAACAATGTCCATTACGGGCAAAAAAACGGACAAAATTACTGAAATTGTCCCCGAACCTTGAGCTGCCAATATTATTGGATACGAAGGCCGGCCTCCAAGCAATTTCAACACGCCGAAACGTCTGTAATGGACCAATATCTGAGCTCTCCTGCTTGATGGTATTCATTTATTTTTATCAATTCTAAATGTATGTACTCAGGAGTAAATTGATTATTATTATCATTATTATCATTGAATATCATTAGATATGGAAACAACCGTCTGTCTTGGTCTTTGTTGACTGAAGTGGGTTTAGTGGGTTTAGTGGGTTTACTTAACGGGTGCCATAATAAATTGATTAAATGTCAAAATATTTCTGCTCTACCTACACTAGTGCATGAGGGTGACTGTAATGCAAAATCGCGAGAATTGTTCATTTATCTTTATGAGCTCTCCTGCTTGATGTTATCCATTTAGCAGTCAACATGCGGAAACGCCCGAACAGGGACAACGTTTGAACTCTCCAGCTTAATGTGAGTCCGTTATACCAAATATAAAAATGTACATACGCGGAGTAAAACTGATAATTAATATGATACGTACTCAGGAGCAAATTGATTTATTACTTACTATTAGCTCAATGTTCCTGAATCACCTTATTATTACGCACACAGGGTATATTAATTATCTTTCAAGTAGGAGAAAAGGATCTACGTTTCATGCAGAGAAATTACGGCAGAATATTTCTACCATTATACACCATGACACAAGGAAATTTACATTGTCTCGCGACTTTCCCCTAAATTATGGCCTCAAGGTATATATAACTCATTCAGTGTTTGTGGACATAGGCTCCATCAACAAGACATCAGGAGGATCCATGTTTTGAAGAAGGTGGTTTGAATTGGTTGCTCCCCAATCTGTAGCTGTGGTATTATCAGCATGAATGTTTGAGATAGAGTCAGTATTAGGCCCTTCAAAAGTCCCGGTTCCTAATATAGGACCGAGAGGTGTAAAATTCCATTGGTCAACCACTTCATCGATATTGAGGTTTCCAAAGTCAAACGGACTTGAATTATTGCTCTCAGGCATGTTAACACTTATCGAATTGAAGCTCGGCGAATTTACTAGATCCGGCATAGTCATTGTTGTCGGCTCCTGGATGTTATTGGGGAATAGTTCCCGATCACTAGAGCCATTACGTTGGCACACAGCATCACGCATTTCATTCAGAATATCATAATATCGCCGAGCTGATCTATCCGCTTTGCTATATTCTGAAAGCATATTAATGCTGCAGCTAACAGCCCAACTGATATTTGTTTCGACTGTTTCTCGTTGAAATGAATCTAATAGCAACATCACACCACATGTAAGGGTATAATAAATCATTAACGAAGATCGCTGTGGATGCGATCCTATAGAATAAAAATCGTTCAATAACTTGACAGATGTTAGACAGCTTTGGACGCACGTTTGTCCAAGATTTTCAAATGTACTCAAAGCGGAGTCCACTTGTGTGGTCTTGGTCTTCACCTTCTTTGCGACAACATAAAAAAGGAACGGCCTTGTCAACAAAACGATACAATGAAGATAGGACAAGTTAAGTGTCAAGAGAAACTTTTTATTCCACGGCAACTCTTTGGAGACGCCCAGTAAACCCTTTCCCTGAGTATTTTGCGACGTTTGGCCCTTGACTAGATGCTCAAACGATGATGACCAATCCTTCAACCTAGAAATCAGTCTTTGTGCAGTTGAGCTCAATATACTATCAGTTTCATAAATTGATGCTCGTATATCACCCAAAAGATCACAGAGCATAGAAAATTGTGACAACGCCGGATTGTCCGGATCATGGGCAGATTTCGATGAAAAGGACATTGCAGGTCTGCCCAATGAAGTGGATCTCAGTTGCTCCTGTATTCCAATAGATTTCCACAATGCAGTTCGATGTTGTTTGATTCGAGGGGGGAAGCGTCTATTAGCGTAAATAGAGCAGAGACCCAGGCACTGAGCCTGTCGAAATCCCATTCCGAGGTGGATCCATGACATGTTTCTTTTGAATTGTAGTTCATAGAACGTAGATATTAGTAAATGCGCTTCTACAATCCAAACGTCACCTGTAGACATGGCTAGTTCATCCATATAATACAAAGCACTCTGAAAGAATAACCTTGAGGTAGAGTCAGCCCCTTGCTGGTCTTCAAACGGTTCCTCAAATACAGAGCCAATTGCCAACACTAGGTATAGTCGACACAATGAAGTCTCTGCAGCTCGTATAGGATCTTTATACACCTCATCAACTTCGACCTTAAATAAATCCCAATCGAACACATAAATTATGCAATGAATATGCTGCTCAAACTGCTGCATTAAGTGATCTACCTCTGCCCGCGAAGGTAACAATACTGGCTTGGACGCCTTGTAATCGGGTCCATCTACTAGTACAAACCGTTCTGGGTTTTCAGTAAACTTGGTTGGGCCTGACACTTGACGAAACAGTTGCCTAATTTGTTCTAGAAGGGCCAGCACACAGGACTCACCGATATAGTGTATTCGTCCATGGCCATTCGATAGCATTCGGCTATCTTTGCCATCCTTGCTCGCTTGAATATAGTATTCTTGCCCTGAGCCATTAGTAGCATTCCCGTTTGCTTTGCCGACATTTCCATGATTCTCGTTAGTTGTATTTGAAATAGGACTATTAGTCGTATTACCATCTGCCATTGTATGAGCCGCTGGATCGGGAGCCTTGAAACGGGGCCTACCAGCTGGCTTCGGTAACGTATAGGTACAAATCCATCCGTGCTTTGCACATGGACTACACGGATTCTCACCATTACACTAATTGCTCATTAGTAACTTGTGACCCAAATCGTTCGTCCCCCCTCACAAACATCCTGTTCCACCACCAGGTCGTTTCGAAAGTTAAATCACTATGATTTTACTGCTGTGAGTTGCGCCTCATTTTTTTTTTTTTCTTTTCCTTTTTTTTTTTTTTTTTTTTTTTATTGGATTTCGAATATTGAGTCCAAATGGTCTAACGGTTGCACGCAATTCTAATGGAAAAATTTCGGTTCGGTTTGAAAATGATCACACATTGATCCGATTCAGAGGTCAGTTCCTGAAGTAGGTCGAGAGAAGCATGCCAACCCCATGCCGATAAAACCAAGCTAATAATAACATCTCGGGAGGTAAAATGGTGGTACACATTACTTTAATACCCTGTGATGGACAGCTCGAGGAGTTGCGATTTAGATTCTTATCTATACTTACCCTCTTTTTGCGCTTCTTACAATTTCCGCATGCGACTGATATTCTTATACGTTGTTTTTTATTCACAGGCTGTTGCTCTTCCCCGTTATTACTTGGACTTGTCGTCATCTTCTCTTGTGCAATTGTGGTGGCCGTTCTCTTATCTGCCATGGTCGGTTAGTACTGTTTGAACGCGTGGGACGTGGAGTGAGACCCTTAGGACCCAACCCTCCTCCGCCTTAGGATGTACGGCTTAACCCCATTTAACCGTGCAAGATAGCCTATCCGAGGACCGAGCCACACATTAAATGTACCCCGCACCGTATTATTAAGGGGATTGAAAGAGATAAGAACTGGGCAGCGCCCTATTTCGCTTACAGTCGTTGAGCACCGTGAACTTGCTGGACCTGGCTTCAGTTCAGTTAAAAGACCAAAGACTACGGATAAACCTGGTAGGTCTTTGATATTATGAACCGTGGGGTGCTCGGAATCAGCTCTGCTGTTTCCCTAAATCACGAAATGTTCTAGTACAACGAATAACACTCATTGTTTGTAAGGATTAACTCTTCCTCTGCCTTGTCTTAGGCGGAGCAGTAATAGAAGAATAATAAAGAAAGATCGTCTGATGTACTTTATGGGATAAAAACTATCTTTCGTGCGCCATGTTTGTCAAAAAGGTCAAAAGCATACGGAGCCTTCTCAAGCGGCAGACGCATATCCACAAAATCCTCAAATTGGTGAGCTACCTTTTTAAAGATTTCCAATGATTCTGGAAACAGTGACATACCAGGGCATCTACCGAACTGCATTGTCACGTTTTTAAGGTAACAGTCCAAAGCAGAAAATGGGAATTTGCCGTGTTGATAACCGATTGAGCTGATGTATCCGGCCTGTCTAATAAGTTTAAAAGCCAATTCAAGGGCATCTTCACTTCCAACAACTTCAACCACCAGATCTGCCCCTCTGCCGTTAGTCGCGTCCAAAACCGTCTTTTCCAAGGAATCATCGCCCAATTTAAGTGGAATAGCACCAAACTTTTGGGCTTGATTCAATCTGTCTGGAACAGAATCAACGGCATATACCTTTTTCAGGCCCAATTGCTTAGCTGAAGCAATGGCACACAGACCAACTGGACCACAACCAAGGATGACAGTGACTGCCTCCTCCACTTCGGCCTTGGTACTCTTCTTGGTGAAGTTGGTGATACCGTAATAACCAGTTGTAAATATATCAGCCATCAGAACCAGTACTGATTCACTCAGTTCCTTTGGACGATGGACTAACGTGGAGTCTGCCAAAGGAACTCTTACATAATCCGCCTGACCTCCATCCAACCCAGGTGTTCCAAAAACCTTTACTTGTGGACATTTACTGGAATACCCATGCGTACAGAACCAACACTGTCCGCACTGGATGGTGAAACATGAAATCACCTCGTCCCCAACTTTAAAACCTTTAACATCCTCACCTGCCTCAATAACTGTCCCGACAAACTCGTGTCCCATAATATGACCCTTTCCAGTAGGTAGATTTCCCCGATAGGTGTGCAATTCACTGCCACACAACCCTGCTGCCTTCACTTTCAGGATTGCATCCGTCCCTTTCTGTATGACTGGAAGTGGCCTTTCTTCCAGCACGATATCCCGAGGGCCATTAAACACTACAGCTCTCATTGTACTTGTCATTATTGACCTGGATAATGACTTTTTTACAGGAAAACCTTCCGTCTTAAATAATCTTCTTTCCCCGCCTTTAATCTTCCGCCAATGTAGCACCCCTCCAAAATGATGGTAAGGATAGACCCAACCTTCGGCTTTTTCCCCCGATATGGCTATTGACGGGGGGAAAGCCATCTGTCATTGTATATATTGACTGAGCTTGGCCACCTGGAATCTTGATTGCGGGGATCCTAGGCGAGAAGAAAGTCTAAAAAAGTAATCCAACATAATTGATAATCAAACAAACTGACTGCAGCATACAATGCTTTTGTAAATCAAGTCCTCGTTTCCTCTCTTTCATGTGTTCATATTCCTTTTTTTTTTTTTTTTTTTTTAAAAGAAAGCTTTTTCTTTTTGTGCAAGCCCTTGGCTAACAACCTCCGCTCAAAACAGTTAACCTAACGAGAGGAGTACTGAGAGGTCAAAGTACCACATCCTTTATTTTATGAGAGAAATAACCAAATATTAGGGACGGACTTAAGGCAGTCATAGTAGTCTAAGTAGTATTGACAGTTACGATTATTGTGGATTGTCGAACGGCTGGGTAATGCGGCTGATGTTGATTTCTCCGCTTGAGTAGCTCCGACAAAACCATCCGACAAGCTTCTATCAACTACTACTGATTTTTGCCAAATCGAAAAAGAGTGCACTCTGCAGCTAAATCGGCAATGAACATGCGTGCCTTTGCATACAATTGCGTTACGCTTGAGGGATTAGCATTTTGTTTTGGCCGACGTGACCAATGGATTAGTTGCATTAGGCACCTAAATAGCAACACGTTGACAGGTTTGGATCCCTGTTTTATTATTGTGCTAAAATGATATTTTACATGCATAATTTGAAAGAATAAATACATTATCAGTCTCAGATCCCCTAGCGATATCCAAATCATCTTCGGTCATACCAAGTTGAGATGTAGGAATGCCAAGGCCAGAATAAGAGTAGGACTGTAGTCACACCTCGCTAAGGTCAAGTTTGGGCAAGCCTTGACCCTAACGTAGACAGACAATTTTTCTTTTCAAGCTTTCTTGATCACCAGGTGTACTGGATTGAAAAATACAAGCAGCAAACGATGGCTGTCCTCCCCTATACCGACATCAAAAGGACAGAGAGATTATAGACATTTCAATAATATATCTCTCTGAATTTATGCTTTCCCTTGAACGAAGTCTGACAATTTGGCACAAGACACTGGGAACGCTCGCCGCGAACCTTTTTATGGTTCATGATATGATTAACACACTTGCCACAGTAAACGTGGCCACAAGTTGAATAGTAAACACGTTTGGAAAGCAGCAAATCTGCTTCCGACGCCCCTTCATGCTCCTCACCATCCCCTTCCCCTAGCTCCCCAGCGCACTTGGCGCAGACAAGGCGCAGACTTGGGTTAATTGCACGGGTGAAACCCTCACGAGTTTTTTCTGGCTCTTTAGGTTTGCGTTCGATTTCATCAACAGAAACAGACGTTTGCGGCTGTGGTTCGCGAGAACTTAGATATAAAGCTTGTCGCAGCTGGCTTTCTTCATCGCCAAAGACCCCGAATGTGCCTACCGGGTTATCGCTGATAATTCGTAGAATCCCCTGTGCCTGTGCCATTGGTACTGGATACCCTCCTAGACCGCCCAGCACCGCGCGGAACCGCGGCTGTTGCCGCCGGCCCTGTCGTCGTTGTTGCTGTTGATGCAGAAGCCGATGCTGTCGCTCTATGTGCTGTAGTTGTTGCTCCCGAAGGCGCTGCAAATGGAGGCTACGCTGAAGGCCATTCCGTCGTCGACTAGCGGCATCTTGTTGAATACGACTAGGATGTGTATATTGGTCCATCACAGGGGCACTCTGGGTTCTTTCCTCTCGTTGCATGTCGCCGCTTTCTCTTCCTGGCGCAGGGCTTTCACTAAGGACTTCAATCTCATCATCGTCATCCTCTGCTGTGAGATCAACTACGCCACCATTTCGAGCCATAAATAAAGTATCATGTAGATGAAATATACATTGTGATCAAAAATCTCGCCCATAGACCGGTAAACCGATCTTAAATCTCAAACATTACTTCCCAAACACGTTATAACCGAAAGTTAACTCTGTACGGGTTGGCGGCAGTTCAACTCTTTGACTCTTTGAAACCACTTGTCTATGACAGATAGGTGTAAACACCTAGGTATTTCACGTTTCGCTTCCTACCAGAATACCTTATCTGCATATGATGTGGAAAAATATATAAAGAAGAACAATTCTCTATCGAGACCTATAATATCCAACTCATACACTCCAATGGGTCAAAGTGTTAACTTCCGCTGATGCCTGCCTACTGGAACTGAGAGTTTGCTGGTGTTAAGATAATAACACACTAAACTTATAACGCTACACATATAGTTAGAGCTTTCACCAGTTTCGAAACAACCATATTATACCTATTCATATTATATATGAATAGAAAAACATGGCTGTACGCCACGTGTCCGTAGGTTAATCGCTTCGATTTTTATTCGGTATCAGCATTAATGATGGATAAAGAGGCTACTGAAAAAAAGTAACCGTTGACCTGCCAAGACAACCGTAACGGTTAAAGAATACCCACGGCCGTAGGAGATCTATGGCCACGGATATAGCGGGAAGAGGAGAGGGAGAGCAAATTATACTGGCTATGCAGAGTTTTCAGCAGAAGTTCGCTAATCTATTAGAGTAACAAAACTGTAGTTAAGGTTTTGTAACCCGTTTTCGGGTCTATCCGGCTGTTGCAGAGGCATGTTGCCGATCACTTTTATCTGATCATCAGATAATTTTTATTGATGTCTTAAAAGGAAACTTCGTGCCCTCGTTCACAGCCCAATACTTTGGCATCCACCAATGGGATGGTTTAGGGAGAGGTTAGATGAGGATACAGATGAGAGGTATCGACATGGAACAAATCCATTTTATGACAAGGACGGCACTCTACTGCGGGAACGAATTTTCTATAGTCGGACAATCTTGTTTTATTATCAGATGACACTGTTGTTTGTGTTTATTGTATTCTCTATATTTCACTGGAACCAGAAACTGCGGGGCCACAAGAGTGCGCAAAAGAAGAACAAGAAACAACTCATCCTGGAGTCCACAGAACATCGAAAAGGTCGATTCCTGCATAGACTGTTCGGGTTTTTGATGCGTCAATCCGGATCTGAATGTTGGGCTATGACGATATTTTTAGGCCTGTATATTGTCTTGACTGTGGTTTTCTGTTTGTATGATATAAACCGGTTCCAACTCTTGGTGGTTGGGTTTCGTTTAGGACTAATGGCCAGCATCAACATGCCATTTCTCTACATACTCGGCACAAAGTACTCACTTGTCCAGTTACTTGCAGGATGGTCTTATGAACAAATCAACGTCCTACACAGATGGGTCGGAGCAGTCTGTATAGTTACAGTTTTGGGCCATACTTATGCCTTTCTTTATTACTTTTACTTCGACTTCTTGGTACATCATGTCTTTGCATTTTCTGGAATGGTAGCCGGTGCCTCGTTCATTTTAATTGGAGTAACCTCTATACCCTATGTTCGGAATGCAGCATATGAAGTATTTTATGTCATTCATATCGTCGGAGCTGTGGTCTGCCTTCCGGCTCTTTATCTCCATTTCCCTACTGCAAGAACTCAGGCATTAATAGCAACGATTGCCTTGATTTATGACAGGACAATGAGGTTTTGCTGTGGTTATAGACTGGTGCGCTGTGCTCTTCGAGCTGCGCCAGGCGATACTGTTATTATGCAAATCGGCCATGAAAATCTCAAAGGATTGCACTGGGAACCTGGGACGCATATCTTTGTCACAGTCTTAGGATGTCGAATGTTTGAATCCCATCCGTTTACAATCAGTTCTAGCCAAAGATGCAGCAAATCTCTAGATTTAATCATTCGAGCTCGGAACGGATTTTCCAAAGATTTGTATAAGCTATGTCTAGCTAACCCACCCGCGATAGAAAAATGGGCCATTATCCATGGCCCTTATGGAGCTCATCCTGTGGACATGCCAGAAATAACTTACAGAAGTCGTGAAAAAGCGCCGTGTTGCGATGAAACAACTAGCCTGGTTCAACGGCCTCGTCGCATTGTTTTGGTGTCAGGAGGAGCAGGTGTTGCATTCACTTATCCTCTTTACCTTGACTATAAGCTTTACAATCAAAAAGCATTAGAGAATGGTCAACCACCGCCCTACGAAATCAAATTCTTATGGATCATACCTTACGCAAATTACACAGAATGGATAGATGTGGACGAAAGCATGGACATTTGGATCACCCGCGAGCAAGGTAGGCCGAATATTGACGAGCTCTTAGACGAAAGATACGTTGAGGACTGCAAAGACTGTTGGATTGCAACATGTGGTCCCGAGGTCCTCGTGCAAAACATCCGAAACTACGTGGCAAAAGCCATTTCTGAAGGTCGCACGGGGATAACCTTCTATGCTGAGAAGTTTGGTTGGTAGAAAATTAAATGTCTGGGTACACTACCAATTTCATGGGATGAGATCGCGCTTTCGAGGAACTCATATCAGCCTGCGTGAGGTGATATTTCATCTAAAACCAACGGCCGTGTTTTATGAGAAAGAAAGAAAGAAAAGAAAAAAAAAATAGAACACGAATATACTCTTTGATTCCTTGACTATATTCTATGTAAGGTAAGATGTTAATTCTTCACTTCCATCTTAATGGCGTCCCAAATAATACCCTTCCAACGAGCACCATTAACGAGAACAAGATCCAAGCGGTTGGAACCTTCGATCAATGTATCTGACGGCACTGTAAGTTCTTTATAATAGTATCCGCCAGCTCTATTTGCAGAGCGATAGAGCGCGCTATCTGCTGCCTTATCATCGCTAATGTTTCCAATTGGTTGACCATTCATATACAAAGAAAGCGTAACAGGTACGATGCCAGTGTTTACATCGTCCCGAGCGATAGCTGTGTACCCCGCAAAAGAGGCAGAAATAATTGCGTCCTTATCCTGGGATTCATTATCAAATAGGACTGTCCAGTTACCATTTGCACTTTGAGCATAATACCAATCATTTTCTTCGTTCGTGCCAATAGCATAGTAAAGGTAAGCTGGGGATTCATCGCTAAGGCCATGAACGCGCGGTTTATCAGAGTTTTTGAACCCATCAGAAAGGCGGTCAAATGCTCCAATCTGCCAAAGAGGAGTACGGTTTTTGGGTACTTCCCATGTTAATTTGCCCAAGTTTGTATTCTTCTCAATAGTGATGTTGTTCTTTTCGAAGACTGTGCTAACATTTCTCAGCTTGTCGCTTTTATTGCTCGCCCAAGCCTGCAGAGCATATTGTTTCTCCCGGCGGACGTTCTTGAATTCAAAATGGCCTTTTTCATCAGCATAACCGGTGTATTGATAATGGGCACCCTGACTGACGGTTCGTCCAGGTTCACCCAGGAAGACAGCTGCTCCGCTGGCTGGAGTACCATCATCAAGGACGAGCTTGCCCTTCACATTTCCTCGGTCATGGTATTTCTCGTCCTTGAGCCATTCGTAGGGCCATGCGTCGTCTTCTTGTTTCACTCGCTTAGAGACGTCTTCCAAGTTGCCGTCATTGAAATAAAAGAGCCAAGGTCCCCAAATTTTCCCCTTAGGAATTTCTTCCGAGAATTCAGCGCACAGGTGAGTTCCATGAACCATATTCAACAGCACGGCATCATTTGTTTTACTTTCACGATGAATCATAAGTTCCTGTTTGAGTTGGTCGCCAACATAGTAGTCCTTGGAAGGGGAGATTAACCACGCTCCATGGCCATTTCCATGGACGCCATGGAAGTCCAAATCACGAACAAAAGCCGAAAAGTCATACTTTGTGATAAAACTGCCGTTGGGGCGTTGAAATGTTTCATCTTGAACCTTGTAACCGTTCTTAATGTCTTCGATTGAGGGCAATGGAGCATCAATCTCGTTGTTTCTTCCCCAAGTATAGATTTCTGGGTCCAAACGAACTAATGACCGGAATTCTCCGGCTGTAGGGAAATCTCGGGTTACAACATAGGAATAAAATCCCTTTAAACCGGATTGAAACACGTAATGAACGTCTCCCTCGTGTGCCGTGTACTTCACATCAATGAGATCATCAGTTGATTGTTCAACTTCTGGCTTGGTGAAGTTGAATGTGTGCTTTCCACCAGTATCTACATATGCACCCACGGCACTTCCAACTAGCTCCTTTCCGTCATCCTTAATGGAATAGCCGTATCCAGAAGTGGAGTTTATTGTCATCTGAAACCCATCACCATTGTCTATAGTAGATGTCTCATCATCAATCTTGAGACTTGGCTTTCCTAGCACGAGTCCGGCTAATGCTAACACAAGAGAAGGCTTAAACAACATTGTTTACACTATATAAATCTCCATCTGCACTGACCTTTTTATAGAGCCGCTATCCCCTCAAAATAAATCTGCGTTTTCCGAAGGTTGCCGATCACATGGGGTCAAGGCATTTCGCTATTCTGAAGCGGAGAAGCCCTGAGGACTCTAGCTCTTTTATTTTTCTTCGATACGAAATTCTAATTATCTTTCTACGATACACAATTCTAGGCTCAGAGCCTTGAATAGTTTGGGTATTTCCAAGTGCGTACCAGATATAACAACGATCTTCGTTCTATGATTTAAATTGATCTACTCTAGATTACAACGTTGCGTTGAAACAATTTCGCCGATATTAAATCGTTGATGTACGATCATGTTGCTCGACTGCCTCCATGATTACGACCCCCACATGGCCGATCAAGTGTGTATTTCATTCTTATTTCTAATGTCTACTCTCACCGAAGCCTGGTATATTCAGTAGTCTAAATAGCCTGTCTCAAGTCTCTCATAGAACCTGTTTTTGACATAGGAATTATGGTAAAGATAACAAATACCGTAAGACCAGATATAGAGTTAATATGTTAAGGCCAAACAAGAATATCAGCTTAAACTCGTGCTTCAGCCGTAAAACATAATTCTCGCTTCAGACTCTGCCCACCTTCTGGAAAAATAGGTTATTTACCCCGCCTTGTTCGGGGTTCATATTATTCCGTACCGGGATAGAATTGCTCCGTTAAAAGGTATTTTTTGCCTCTGGGTAAAGCAAACACGTTAGTTTTGAATGTTTTTTGTGGAAGGCCGAATATATAACAGTAAATTGTTGTTTGTAGGGCTACAGGTCGGATCTTCTCTTGGTAATGAAGGTTGGAAACGAGCTCGTCCGCCAGGCGGGCTATTGATCGTCCGGAAACTACCCCGAATGCCGCTCAACTCCACACCAATTACCCCACATTCGACCGTTGAGAGGCTTAAAAGGCAAATCCGATCCGTGAATTTTTTTTTCTAGGGATCAACGATGACAGAAAAGGTAGAAACCCAAACGAACCATTTGGAAGAGGGACTTCCAGACCAGGAAAAAGATCACGTCCATATTGAGAGGGTTGATGAAGATGTCCGAAAGTATATGGCATCGGAGGCTATTGAAATCGACGAAGGCACGTCCAAAAGGCTGAGGAGGCTTATTGATCGTCGTATATTGCCCGTTATGATTATTACTTATTTTTTGCAAGCTCTTGACAAGGGCACACTCTCATTTGCATCTATTATGGGCATTCAGGAGGATGCTGGTCTCCATGGTCAGCAGTATTCATGGTTGACTACGTGTACCTACTTGGCAGTTTTAGTGTGGGAATATCCAACTAACTGGATCGTCCAGCGGGTACCTATTGGAAAATACCTAGCTTTCAACATAGCTGCGTGGGGTACAGTCTTGGCTTGTCATGCTGCTTGTAAAGACTTTACGGGCCTGGTCGTTGTGCGTACTCTTCTCGGTTTGTTCGAAACATGTTGCCAACCTATTTTTGTCGTTCTCTCGGCCATGTGGTACAAACGCGAGGAGCAAGCTGCTACTGTCTCTTATTGGTATATGATGAACGGTGGTCAGCAGATTGTCGGAGGTATACTTGCCTACTGCTTCACTCTGATTAGTGGGGCTGCACTAAAGAACTGGCAGATTCTCTTTTTAGTCTACGGCCTCGTATCCGTTGCATGGGGCGGTTTCGTATTTTGGTGGATGCCAGATTCCCCCATGAGAGCAAAATGTTTTTCTGAAGACGATAAACTCTTGATGGTTGAGAGAGTTAGAGGAAATCAAACTGGTCTTCAGAATAGAACGTTCAAGAAGTCCCATGTATACGAAGCGCTACTCGATCCACAAACCTGGAGTTATGCATTCATTCAATTTTTCACTGCTCTACCAACATCAGGACTTGGTGCTTTTGCGAACATCATTATTTCTTCCTTCGGTTTCTCTGTGCTCCACACTCAGCTTCTAGCCATGGTTCTTGGTGCCTATCTCATTGTCCTTCTCTTGTCTTCTGCATGGCTTTCCAGAAAATTGAAGCAGAATTGTTTTATCATGATTGGCTACGTTATCCCTTCCATTGTTGGTACTGTCGTCCTTATGACCTACGAAAATGATGGCTCCACCAAGAGACGTGCAGTTCTTCTATTCTGCTATTATCTTACTCTTTCTTTCTGGGGCTGTTCTACTCTGGGTCTTTCTATGCTCTCGCGAAATGTTGGTGGTCAAACTAAGAAGTCTGTCGCCATTGCTATGAACTTTATTGGTTGGGCCGTTGGTAATACTGTTGGTCCCCAAGTTTTCAGGGCAAAAGATGCTCCTCGATATTTGACTGCGTTCGCCGTACACATGGGCTGCTATGGCCTTTTGATTCTTCTATTGATCTTCCTTCGTATCTGGCTCTTGTACCAGAATAAGAAGAAAGAAAAATACCATCAAGATGTCGCTTTGACTCACGCGTTCGAAGATCTTACTGACCGCGAGAACAAAACGTTCAGATACATTTATTAGTTTTTTATTCGTTAATTTATTTCCTGTCTTAATAAAAGTATACTGTTTTGTTGCAATCCAACCATACCTTTTCTAACTGAGGTCAAAGATCTACGTCAATTGGTAAACCTCTCCTATAGGTTTAAATGTTAAAGAGTTGTATCCTAACCTACTATTCAGATTACTTCAGAAATTTGAACAAAAAATGCCAATCTATATTATTGCTTCATAGCCTGCGTGGCAAACTTGTGGTCAATCGCTTTAACTGCAACATAGGCAAGGTTTAAGGTAGGAGTGTCTACCTTATACTTTTGTCCCATTCTAACCGCATGACCAAGGATAACTTCGACTTCAGATCTGCGGCCAGCATCAACATCCATTTTCATTGACGAGCCGAATGTCTGCTTTCTCGACATTGCATTTTCAAAAAGTTCATCTGTCAGACCAGAAGACACATTGATACCTTGTGCTTGAGCAACCTTAATAACCTCATCCATGAGCCTCCTAAGTACAGGCTCAGCTTCTTTCGACGAACGAACAATGTTATGGACGTCGTAGGATGTAATAGCGGTAATCGAGTTCCAACACGCATTCCAAACGACCTTTTCCCATCGCTTTCGTAAAATTTCCTCAACAATCTCGTACTTCCCTTGCCCACTTTCTATAAGATTTGCAAAATCCTGAATTGCTTGCTTGTCGGAATCAGTACCACCGGGATATGAGCCCATAGTTAGAAAGTCGGGAGCAGTCTGAACGACAACTCCAGATGCCTCCTGACCAGCACCCGTCCAGGTAACACAAGTAATGACTGGGTTGTCCGGGTATTTTTGCTTGAAAGGCTCTTCTGCGCCAACACCATTCTGAATAATCACAATAGATGTGTGTCCCGGAGTTATGACTGAGCTCAATTTGTCAGGTAATCCAGTAGGATCTAAAGCCTTGTTTGCACAAATAACAACATCGTATTTTCCCTTTGCATCTTCGGGAGAGTTGAAGACACCGTATGGTTTGACAACCTGCTCTCCATAATCAAGTGTTTTCAATTTCAGCCCGTTTTTCTTTACTGATTCATAATTTGACCGTGCTACTACTGAGCATCTGCATTTTCCGGATCTTTCGAGAATAAATGAATAAAATCCACCGATACTACAATTTGTCCATTAGCTCTGTTAGCTTTCTCATGAATTTGATACATGGATCGCTTTTCTTTATCAAGGAAGTAATAATCAAAAGCTTCCCCTACATTACCGAAGAGACTTTCCAGACTCTTTGGTACTGGTCATCCCTTAATTATGAATTTGAACAGAGGAATGGCTAATACACATAATATATCGGATGATTGTGGGATCAATTTCTTTGCAATAGGTTTGCGATATTCCAGATACCAGAACTCACCTTCCAAGACCAAATAGAAGAACGTCCTTCATTATTAACCGACTATCTCTCTACGTGTTTGTGTCGGGTGAAAAGGGGGTGCTAAGTGAACTTATATGTAGTTCGATGTCCCCCACGCGGGGTACTTCCCCGCGGGGTGAAGGGTAAACGTGGGACCAATTATAAATACTGTTTGAAGGAGCAGTCGTAGGTAACAGGAGCGATGGCAAAGGTTGTGTGTGTTAAAGATTTAGAGGAGCGCAGTAAATCTGCTTCTCGCAGTGTTTACGAGTTTTGGAACAGCGGGGCGAACGACCTTATCACTCTCAGAGAGAATGAAGATTGTTTCAACAATTATCGTATCCGGAGCCGGGGCTTGGTCGACGTCTCTCAAATAGACCTCCGGTCCAAGCCACTGTTTGGCAAGAGTTATAAAATGCCAATTGGAATTGCTCCGTGTGCTCATCATCAGCTAGCCACAACAGAGGGGGAAATAGCGACGGTAAGAGCATGCGAAAAAAATGGTTGGCCACTGGCTTTAAGCAGTTTTTCCAGCAAATCTGCAGAAGAGGTAATAAATGCTGGTCCAAACTCAGCTGTGTTTTTCCAATTGTACGTTTTTCAAAACAGAAAGACGACTGAGCGCCTCATTCAACGAGTTGAAAATGCAGGATATAAAGCTCTTTTATTAACGATTGATACCCCATATGTTGGTCAGCGGTACGCGGACATGCACAACAAATTCCAGTTACCCGATCATTTAAAAATGGGTAATTTTGAAGGTCTCAATGTGGCAAATCCCACTGAGCGTAGCGGCCGAACATCTGCCCCTACGGACAACGTGCTCGATCCGTCTTTGAGCTGGGTTGAGACAATTCCATGGCTTCGCGCTAGAACTAATCTCCAAATTTGGGTTAAGGGAGTAACGACCTCTGAGGACACTGAATTGGCTCTTAAGGCAGGGGTCGACGGGATCTGGGTATCAAACCATGGCGGTAGGCAACTAGATTCCACCGTCCCGGCAATTGAGGCACTTCCAGAAGTTGTAGCTGCTGCAAAAGGTCGAATTCCTATCCATGTAGATGGTGGAATCCGCCGTGGCGGTGATATTTTCAAGGCAATTGCTCTTGGTGCAGATTTTGTTTGGGTGGCTCGTCCGGCATTGTGGGGATTATTATATGATGGCCAAGCGGGTGTCGAACTTATGCAGGAGTTACTATTTGACGAATTTAAAATTGTAATGGCACTTGCAGGAAAACCATCTATTCACCAGGTTAACGAGGATTCACTTGTGAGAGTATGGCCACGTCCAGAGCGAGTAACAAAACTGTAATACTGTGCTCCATATATTTACCAAAACTTATCTAACGATTTTTATAACCCTGTACCATTCTGTCTTTAAAAATATTAGGCCCATTAGAGGTGACTATTAGTTGAATACCCGATTTAACTAATGGCTCTATTAATTATACAGCCAAGTATTCGCGTAGTGGAGATTCGAATTACCTGAAGTTTCGGTTTAGGATCTTTCGCGTCGTTCGCATTTGGGACCAAGTTCAACGACAAGTTTTGTTGAACCTCCCGATCCACGATGCCAGTAGAAGCAAGATATACGAAGGACGCAGAAGTCAAGAGCTTTCTTGGCTCCAAGAACGGAGTAAAAATAGAGGATACGGACAGAAATGCTATGCAAGAGCCAAGTAATACTAAGTTGGGAGATCTGAGAAGGGAGATTATGAGCGTACAGAAACAAGTGAATGTGTTTTTAACAGAGCGGATGCAAGCAGAGGAAAATGGCAAGAATGAGGCTGAGGAGTTGGAGCGGAAGATGCTTGATGGTAATGATGAAGAGGCTGAGGAGTAGATAATCAAGCATTCGATCCAAGAAATCGGAAACAGCAAATCAGCCTTCCTCCCTGAAATGACAAGCGCCAATAGAATAGTATGAGCGCATGCGTCTTTTCCATCGAGTATTTGGTGTACTTGCTGCCAGATTGGAGATGTATATACCACTTCACTAACAAGACATCTGTGTTTACAGAATGGATCAAAGGAGTATCGATCTAGACGAAACTTTTTAGGTTTCTTTCTATCACGCAGAGATGTACTGTGTAATGTAGTAATGATTATCGCTAAAGAGAAGTCATAGAGTCCCAAACTTCCTCCTCGAAAAGATTTCCGCTCTGAAATCATAAATCAAAGTAGTACCCATCTAGAAATAAGTACGCCTGCTTCCAGAAGCAAAGCTATCAACGGACATAACAGCCCCTAATGAAAATTTCAAATGCAATAAATTAGTGGGTATCATCTCATCATTACCATTCTATTGTTAGATTTGGAACCAAGCTTTTTAGGTTCTAGTGGCTTTTTATTCGAAGTTTTCTTTGATTTGTTAGATGTGGATTTAATCGGCGAGGATTGCTTGCTGTTTCTAGTGGTTACCAATTGAGACTAGACAATTGTCAGTTCAAGATTTCAACGGCGCTGTAATGGCTACTTACGTCCCAATAAACAAAAGTTGGCTTTTTCAAGTCCAAAGCTTTGAATGCTTGTCTTAGATTATCTTCATTTTGTGACGTGCTGTCGTCAGAAACCTCCCCTAAAGGTAATCGAGACGACTTTGTTCGAAGCTTGTTACTGCCATTGTAGAGCGTGGTAGCTGGGGGAACATTCTCCTTGTCCTGAGGGTCTATAGCAACATGGAACTCCTTGGTAACCGACATTTGTCTCTCGTCTATTAGCGATACAGGAGGGAAAAATAAAAAATAAAATAGAGCTTGATTATCAAAGTTATAATTCTTGTCTCGTTTGGGACTTGCCTTAATCGAGGTTGCATGTTTTGGTTTTGTTTACTCTTTACGACATTGGGAGTTGATCGACACTAGTTAATTTAGCTACATAAAGGTCTTTGGACTCTTCTTGCCCACAACAACATCTCATTCGTTTTATTTATTATTTATGCTATGGAACCCCTAATTGACCTGAGCACACCTAAAGTTCCCTTAAAAACCTACTCTGCAGATTTCACACCAGCCCTCTCTCAGGCTCTCGGAGAGTGCTTCAAACGACGAAAGCAGTCCCTCTTGCCAGTTGCAAAAGAGAATGAGCTCGAGATGGCCTGCGAAGGGAAGCTAGAGTCAAATAACCTATCGGCTATAGAAGAGAGGGACACAAGTACACAGCAGGCAAATCTTACCATGGGATTCAGTCCGGCCGACAGCCTCATGAAACTAGACACGCCACAGTCAGAACTGTCTCGACCAGGGGAATGGCTTGATTCTAGCTTCTTCAATAACAATACTAATAACAATATCAAAGAAGAAAACAGAACTATGGATACGAGCACCCCCCAAAAGCCGTCACGAAAGCGACCTCCGTCCACTCCTTTGACTCCCTCCTTGTTTAAGGACGCAATAATTAACAAGAAAAAGAAGCCACTGAATCAAAAAGACTCGAACGCAACATGTTCTTCGCCGTCTAAACTTACAAACTTTTGGAATGATTCAACCAAGCATCAGACACCAGACAGTGTGATTCAAATGCGTCGACTCATTCACTCCCCAGATAATAACCAACCAAGCTTTCTGAAAGAGGACGATGAATCCGAAGTTACAATTAAAAACCATATGAATCCCGGATCGTGTGAAGATAAAAGCCTGCAGGATAATAGGCTCGACGAAGTTATGTATACTAAGTGGCTCACCGAACAGCACTTGCAAGAGCTTCAAACGGTAGTCGAATTCATGGAACTAGAAAAACACTTTTCACTATAAATAATAAAGTGACATGATACTGCACCATTTTGTGTATCTTGTTAGGACATGGTCATCGGGGTTTGGAACAACCCTGCCTCCCTACAACTTTCTTTTGTCTATTTGACCGTGGACCTTGTATTTATGAATAACCGTACATCTCGCCGTATTACCTTTGTCATACATATTTACTGCAATCATGATCTTTAGGTGTGTGGTTCCACAACTTGCAGTGTATATTCAGATATAGTTATACTTAAGTATCCAAAACCTGATATATACATATATATATATATATATATATGTATTTTATTTTTCAGGTAGAGGTTAACCCTGGATCATCCAGTCCTAAGATTAGGTAAGAACCTACTACAAAATTACTGTACACAATTACAATTCACAGAGTACCGTATCTCCGATAAAAAAGAATGCCATGCGGCGCAAAGTCAGGTAAAAATCCGTTACATTACAAATATTTTAGAGAACTTTTTAAAGATCCTTCTTGAGAGTACCCATGAAGGCGTGCTTCTCAGCTGGAGTCTGGAATCTACCCTTACCGAACTCAGAGGCAGTGTCGATCCATTTGAGGTTAGTCTTCTCGAGGGCCTTTCTAGAAGTGTGAGTCTTGAGAGACTTTCTAAGAGTGATAACTCTCTTCTTAACACCTGGGATAGAGCCCTTGATAAGAAGGAAGTCGTTCTTGACTTCACCATATCGGACGAAACCACCCATTGGGGTGATGGTCTTCTTAGTTCTGTCGAAGTCAGTAGCACCGTTCATCTCATCGTCACCAGAACCAACACGGTAGATCTTGTGGTTCTTAGAGGTTCTGTGATGGTAACCGTCCTGACCAGCTCTTGGAACAGTCCAGGTAACGTTGGATGGATGCCAAGCACCAATACAGGCGACCTTACGAAGACCACGGTGAGTCTTTCTTGGAAGCTTCTTGGTTCCCCATCTGTGGGTAACACCCTCGTAACCGTGACCCTTGGTGACAGCCATAACATCGATCATCTCATCCTGCTCGAAGACAGAAGCAACATCGACGGTCTTCTCAAAGTGCTCCTTAGCCCAGTCAACCTTGTCGGCAGTAGAACCACCGTTGATCTGAATCTCAGCCAAATGAGCCTTCTTCTGACCAAGAGGAGTCTTTCTAATCTGGGTGTGGGCAAGCACACGGATGACAGTGCAGTACTTCTTCATTCTTTCGAGCTCACGGTTGATGGAGTCACCGTTGCTCTCAGAGTACTTCTTAGCGTACTTGGTGAAAGCCTTCTTCTTGGACTTGTACCAGTTCTTGTAGAAACGTCTCTTGACCTCGTCAGAGAGGTGCTCAGCCCAGACGGTAGTGAGGGAACGGAGACCTCTTGGAGTCTCAATGTAACCAACAGCACCAACAACGACCATTGGAGGAGTGTCGACAACAGTGGCAGCCTCAACAATCTCACGCTTGTCCATCTTGGAGCCACGTCGGTCGAGATCACGAACAGTGGTGGTCATACCAGCCTTATAACCAAGGAAGGCAGTCATAGCAACTGGCTTGCTCTTGTCGTCCTTAGGGAAGGCCTTGACCTTACCTCTGTGACGGGCAGCTCGCTTTCTAGGAAGGAATCCAAGGGATCCGTGTCTGGGTTCTTCGTATTTACGATGAGACATGGTTGGTCGTAGGTGTCGTTGTTTTTCAGTGTTGTCGAACGAGCGAATTTCAAATCTTTCTTTCGGCTCATCACCAAATTTTCGCCCGGTGCTCAATACTACAGTTCGTAGTAGTTCCCAGAACCCCAAGTTTGTGACTGCTTTTCCATTTCCTGGTCCCAGTTGCAACCCTAGCCCTGAATTGAAATACACTATCCGAAAGCGTTGAAAAACGCGTACACTGCGCGAAAATCTGTGCCCCTAGTAAATTATATTACCTAAGTTAGTCTAGCGATGATCATTTATCTGTTGGCTGGTTTTCCATTAAACCTATTCTGGCAATTCAGATATTAGGTCCTAAATCAGCATGTATGCTTCATTCTGTCTGAGGAAGTACTGTGGTTTCTTAAAAACGTGAACCTCGACCTGTCAGACCTTGTTATTCTTACCAAGAGTTTAGCGGTCTGGCTTATTTCTTAGGGGCGCTACAATTAAGAGAGAAAGAAACATAGCAGAGCCTATGATAATGACCATAAGCTCCAGTCCGCATTAATCTTGGTCTTTGTCCACACAAGGACAAAAACAAAAAAAAAAAAAAAAATACCTGTTTGGTCAATCTAATAATTAGTTGAGCGACTAAGCTACTTGTTGGGCCGGGGGGAGTTGTTGCTTCATTTTATTTGCCTTTTCCTTCTGCGCATTTTCTCTCGCATTTCTAACCACGTCGTAAACCTCTCTGAGACTTGTCTTCCACTTATCCAGACGAGCAGATACCTCTTTCCATTCGTCTTCGCCAAATTTTCCGATTGGTGTTGCGCGATGAATATCAAATCGCTGCTCCATTTGGCAAAGGCGGCCTTCAACAAGACCAGCTCTAATAGCATCAATCACCCATAGCTCAACCTCTTCTCCAGGCACCTGTATGGCCGAACTAATGCTATTGTATGAAATTGTTGTGGAGGATTGGAATGCAAGGTTTGCAAGGGCGAGTACCTTAACCTTACTTTCAATTGAAGCCATATCCACCTCATTAACCTTCCCACTGTAACTAGAGAAGCCCTTGAAATCACCACTGGAAACAATTTCTAGCAATTTATACAGATCCGCAGAAGTGTCTTTAAGTTTCTGAACAGCCGGGAGGGCCAAGATGTCGTCAAAATCGTAAATTTCATCTGAAACAAGAGCCAGCTTAACTAGCTTTTCAGTCAACTCTACAGAAGTAGAGGCTGCCTCCGGGGTTATGCACGATACAGCATCAAAAAGATACTTATAACTGGCCTCTGCGTCAAGAGACGCCAAAACTTTACTGACCTTGACGTAAACGTTCTGCTTCTCGGCTTCGCCTACTCCCCATTCTTCGATCCACTTAGGTAAATGCTTGAGTTGATTGACTAACAGATGGCCATTGGAAGTGGAGTTTGCAAAGTCAAGAATTGTATCGAAGACCTGGTAACGCAATGGCGAGCGCACTGGTAGAATATTAAACAGATTAGTCAAAACAGACAAAACCATTAATGATCCACTTGGAAAATTTGGTGGCTGTTGTGTAAGGTTCTTGAGCAAAATAGGTAGAATCTCCGTCAGCTTGGATGAAAATGTCAAAATGTGAAGAATAAGATTATAGGCTGATTCAAAGTCCTTCTCAGGCGCGTTGTTCAACACATTGCTCTTCTCAGCAATGGCCTTGAAGGTTTCTTCTTGGTTCTCAGGGCTCTCGTCTTCCATAAGTTTGGATGTCGTGTCTTCGAGCCCGCCTTCAGCGCCCGGCTCGAGCCCATTCAGATTATCGAGGTAGGCGGAGACTTCCTGAACATAGTCTCCCAGGAGCCCATCAACGATCATATAGTTGAGTTGTTGGCTCTCCTCCATTGTGATTCTTCTTGTACGGTTGTTAGGTGGTGCGAGTGGGAAAACTTTTCTGCTAACCTCCCAGCAGCGTAATCCACAGTCCAGAACCCTGTGCAAACTTGACTATTCGGCCCATCTATGCTCAGCATAGTACTTGCTCATTACAGACTGCTAATTGTACAAAGAACATTTTAGTAACTTATTAACATTCTTATTTATGTTATTCTAAGAAGGGTATCTGTTCTTGTTACCTTGTTTAAGTGTTTGATCCACTATCTTCAAGCTAACGTCCTCAGCGATGTCACTTTCCCAACGGACAACCATTGCGATGTAATTTGAGAGCGAACTAGTCTTGACTCCGCCGTCCAATGTGTCCTCATACTGCTCCATGCTCCAACCAGCTGTAAAATATCAAATTAACGGTACAATCTCATGGGGAAAAGACGTGTAACTAGGTTAGATGCCACTTGTTCTACGTTAGGAACGGTATATCTGCCCGAAAACTCATTACTATATGCTAATTACATCATGAAATGTGCCAGTCTCTCTAAAGATGGCAAGATCTCTTGGCCATGACGTCCACTGATCTATTGAACTGTTGAGTTGATGGTGGAACGTCGATGGAGGGGTTTTGAGTGAAGAAGTCATTTGGAACCAAACTGACATTAAGCATCTCCACCGGCATGACTGGGAAGTCCTCGACACGTGGGTGATGGGTCAAGCCGAAAGAGTGCCAGACAACAACATCGTCATTTCGGACGTTTTCATTTCTGGCAACGGCCTCGGATACACCGCCAACCTCGTTAGAAGACTGGTTAGTCCAGACACCACCGGCATAGAACTCCTGGTCTCTGTACTTAGAAACCCAGTAGTGGTGCGTGGCGAAGGCAGCTCTCTTTCGGGCAATAGAACCTGGTTGAGCGTAGAGCATGGCAGTTGGAGTACCAACGACCTTGTAACCGACTGGCTTGCCAGAAATTGGATTGATCTTGTTCTCATTCACAATCTTGAGGTATCTATTAGATTGGACGTCAGAGTCCAAGTAACAAGACTTTTCGATAGCTCTGCCGACATTTCTGAAACCAGTTCCCTTTGGATTCTTCTCATCCCATGGGACGGCTTCGGTTTCTTGAACCATAACAGTGTTCTTGTGACCGTCGATGGCAGGGTCAATTCTCATGTTGAAAATATGCTGATGAGATGTAGCCAAAACACCTGGAGAGACAACGTTACCCCATTGAGACTTCTTACCCTCGTCAATCAATTGAGTGGACACGATACCAGTAGCTCTCAATTGCAAAGTAATACCACCGGCCTGATCGAAGTGCCAGTTGAAGATGTACTCGTAGTTGCCAACAGTCAGAATAGTTTGGAGAATCAAGATTCTTCGTCGGACAACAGCAGCTCTGTTGGTTCTATAGTTGGTATGCTTCCACAAAAGACCATCATCCTGCTCATGCATGCAAATAACGTTCTTTCTTGTCACAACCTTGCCGCTTGGTTCAACAATGTGACCATCGAAGTACTTGATGGTACCCAAGCAGTCGCAACCAAGAGTCAACTCGTTTGCACACTTGCCAGCCCCAGCGTCACCAAAGTCGAAGGCCATCTTTCTGTGAAGAGGTGGACGAGGATCACCATATGGAACAGCCATTTCAGACATGGACAGTCTGTAGAAAGTGTTTCTACCGTCGTAATCGACATCATGGATCACCAGACCCTCACGAGGATTGAATCCGACTCTGAATCTCCACTTCTGCCATTGAACAAGGTCATCAGAGACTGTGAATGATGGGCCCTCTGGCTGAACAACGTTGTAAGGCTTCAGGTCAGTTCTAAGGCTTGGCTGAAGATCTGGGAGATATTCATTAGTTTGGCAGTGATCAATGACATTTCTGCCAGATGGACGAGTGTTGTAGTTGAAAGTGCGGACAACGGCATCATCATCGTCACCACCAGTAGCGCACCAATCAATTCTGACAAACTTCTTTTCAAGGACGTCAAAAACTGGGACGAATGGCAATGGGAAGGCGTACATATTAGAATCGTCATGCTTGTTGGCTGGGTTCTTGGAGTATACAAGCAACATCATCATTCTTGGAACATCACCTTCTTGGTCACAGCCATACATCCAAGCATCGGCAACCAAATTGCTAATGGCCTCGTCATCGAGACCAGATTCTCTAGCGGCTTCCAAGACCTGAGGATGATTCATACAAGCATTAAGAGCTTCTTCACCCTCCCATGGATCAATTGGAGGATGGATTCCTCGGGCCTGCTGTGCGTACTTAGAGATCTTGTCCTCAGTCAAGTTAACCCACAGCTCAGAAACCCTCTTCTCCTCCATAACATAGTAGATACAGTAAGCAACTCTATCGATAGGTTTTGGAGTCTTGCCAGCCTTTTCAGCCTGCAAGTACTCGATAACCTGCTTCTTTGGAGGTTCCTCTGCAGAGACCGACTTGATGTGCAAGGTCTTGCCCGGGTGCTGCTGCTTGATGTAGGCGACGGCCTGCTCAAGTTCAGAGGGAGTCAGTTGGCTTAATGGATGAACCATTCTGTATCAGTCAACACTAAATATATAAGTGAATATAGAACGAAGAAAAAAAACTTCCACCCATCCGGATCGAGCTGGGCTTTATATACTTTGATCCGCGGGGTTGCCATAACCTGGAATTGCCTTTTTCAGCAGGCCCATGCGATTGACCGGATGGACCATCCATTTTGGGAAGGGACAAGTCACCACCACAATACGGCTGGTCCGATTCCATTTGGGACCCGGCCCGGCCGACAACCCCTCTCCCCCACTTTACTGCGGGGTAAAAGTGGGTCCTTTTCCTGCCTGGTTTCTATCATTTTCAGATTGGATTTGGAAAGCTTAAGCTATTTTGATTTAACTAGATGCTACCGTTTTGTAACGGCAAAGCGCATTTCTACAGATGTACGAAGAAAAGAAAAGAAAAGAAAAGTTAATAATATTGGTTTAAAGAAACCCCCAATTGTTGGTTGACGTCTTGAACTCGTAGAGGATGAATGTACAATTGTTGAAAGAAATGTCAGTGTCGTCCATTTCTAAGCTAATCATCATCACACCTTAAAACAAAAATAAATAAATAAAAATAAAAGCTTCTGTTGTTATTTCATCCGACTGTCCCTGCTTCGAGCTATTTTGCCGGTCTTCAATTCCCCGCAAAACGAACTCAGCAGGGTTTATCGTGCTAATCAAATATTTCCAATAACTTTTTTTTTTTTTTTTTTTATTCTACTTTTCTAACTACTGAGCTCCCCTCAACAAAATAACACCAACATGAACTACAGTGATTATTTGGATTACTAACTCGCATGTTTCACACCTGATTATTCCGGGGTAAAGGAAGTCCGCGTAGGTCCCAATTTCGCAGGTCCAAACGGTACTGTCTACTGTAATAGTAGTTTGCGTCATCCGTATCTGAAATTTGAGATGTAAAAACCTGGTACTGTGCACTGTCCAGTCCACATATTTTAGATTTGTCTGAATCCACTGCTTACTAAATACAGGTGGAACGTTCCAATAGAATAAAAAATTCAAAAACACAGCTACAGACGAGTAATAAGCTCTGTTTTCCGTACGGTCTAGCAGCCAGATCTGCTTCTAAAGAACAATTAGTCGATGAACGTATGCAATCTAATCTCATATGCCGACGGTAGGGACCGATCTTCCAATTCTGGGAACATTCCGTTTGCTTTCTATCCCAAAGTATCCATTCTTTTTCCCAGAATTATATAAGCTACTTTAAACGAACATAATGCTGTAGATGACTAGTCCTGAAGTTGGAGTGAGTAGATAGTTATAGTTATCAGCAATCTCCGTTCCGCTGAGCGCGGAAGTGGGATTTAATCAGCATTAGTAATTCCGCTGCCGGCCACCGATGGAATATATATACCAACGTACGGACATTGTCTGATAAGAACACCAGAAAAAATGGCAGAAGAACGATTTAATGACGAGATAAAAAGCTACGATATTCATACATATTTCTTTCAGAGCCATGAGCGTTCCATGACTGAGGCAATCGAATTGCGGGAAAGACTGCTAAAGGACTTTGCAATGGAGATTGACCAAGGCAAGATGAGAGTCTATAAGGTTTTTGATAGACCGCTAGGCCCTCATCCGTATGGCATGTGGGAATGCGACTTTAAGAGTCAGGAAATGTTTGCAAAGTTAGTCCCATGGTATGGTTTTGTCAATTTTGAGAGTTGCCTTCCTTGCTCTATCGATATACTAACACTTGTAGGTTTCAAATGAACCATGGCACCCTAAGTGTATTGGTTCATCCTCGTGCTGGTAACGCCTTTTTAGATCATACGCAGCGGGCCATGTGGATGGGAAAACCTGTGCCGCTGATCGAAGAAGTCCTTAGTAAGACATCAGATTGACTGATTTAATCTGTATGACATTCAAGCTCTATCGTAAAAAACCTATCCAGTGCACCGCAAGAGCCGCTATCGCGGGACTGGAATTCCGCGTCTATATTAGGAAGGTACATGCGGAGCTACCCCACCCGGTCTTTGACCCCGCTAAGATAATCAGGCTGTCGGGTCGAAGAGTCAGAATGGCCATTGTACATATACTGCGTTTGTGTGCCTTTTTTTTTTTTTTTTTTTTATCTTTCGGTTTTATTTCTGGCTTTCGGACTACATATTAAATTCTAGCTACACATACGTTCGCTTCCAAATCCCAATCATGTTAAACGTCCTACGTAAAATACAATGAGTTGCAGTTAAGTTCTCTGATGCTTATTTCGGATTGCTGTTGAACCCGTAAAGTTTCCCACAAAAGCTGACAACGATGTTCACATTCCGCTACGTCGGTATATGGATGTTTCGCCTGTATGCATACTAATTGTTGGATATATAGTAAAGGATGTAATAATATTAATAATCGTAATAATTTACCCACGACTACATACATTTGGATGAACAATAAAATATATAAACGAATCACATCAAAAGGAGAGAATAGAAGTAAGTAATCAATTAATCCGAGCACGCAGAATATTCCAATAATAAGATCCGCATAAAGCCCAATAATGATAACAATAAATCGACTCCTGAGTCCATACACTTATGTTTAATAAAAATAAATGAATAGCATCAAGCTGGAGAGCTCGGATATTGGTCTATTTCAGACATTTCGGCATATTGAAAAGTTCATTCATCGGGTTGGTTGATGGCGCCAGATTCCGCATAGCGAGACGCATAAAGCCCACACACCTTGGTCTGGCCCTTGTAGACATTCGGAATAGTAGGTGGTTGACATTCCGACAGTAGTTAAGAATTAGTAAAAAAGATATACCCTATGCCTTTTCGAAGGCATATGGCCAATTTGAAATCATCAGAAAAAAAAAACATTGACTTTTAATCAATTTATTATACCGCCTAATTATGTGTATGTACTCAGGAGTAAATTGATTATTATTATTATTATTATTATTATTATTATACCGCCTGTTAAAAATTCAGGGCCTCTTTAGCTTAGGGGAAGGGTGTTGCACTTGTATCTACGATATATCAGAAAAAAAAAAAAAAAAATCGGAGTCCGAAATCGGCGCTTCGGACTCCGATAAAACTCAG